>CM075816.1:22359275-22607608 GCA_037975025.1 Excoecaria agallocha
TAGTTGTGAAACTCCTAGTTCTCAATTCTCTGTCTTAATGGCAAAAAGCCCATGCTTATATTTATTTATTTTAGTATTATTTTTATTATCCATAGTTTGTGCTGATTTCAGTGATCATGCTCCCTTGCCGATGGCTATATACATATTTGGCGATTCAACATTCGACGTGGGAACTAATAATTACTTAAATGGAAGCCTCGCAAAGGCAAATTTACCTTACAATGGCATTGAAATGTCAAGGAATTAAATCCTATTGTTTTCTTTAATTTTCTTTGGAAGTGGATCTAATGTTTGTAATTAGAAAATTCCTTTTTTTTTTTTTTTTCGTCCCTTGCATAAATTATTCAATTCAATCGCCCCTGAATATTTATTTATTTATTTATTTCATGACAGTCTCTGTATAATTTGGGTCCGCGGAAATTTGGGATTGTGAGTATTCCGCCAATTGGATGCTGTCCTTTGGAGCTTTCAATTGGCAGAACAGGTGAATGTGTGAAGGAAATGAACGATTTGGCAGTCTCATTCTTCAATGCTACTAAAACAATGTTGCACAACGTTAGCTCCCAAGTCGAGGGAATGAAATATTCACTCGGAAATGATTATGAAATTACATCCGAGATCATAGACAACCCACTTGCTTTTGGTAAGCTTTTGGATTTAATTTTCCACTAATTTAGTAGTTTTTGTCACTTCTCAATCTCAATTCTATTCTAACTTGCAGTTAACACATCACAGGATGGAATTGACAATTAGATTTGGAAAAACAATGACCATAAATAGTACATTTTTTTTTTAAAATCTAAATCTAATAAGTATCTTATAACTGTTAGTAAGTTCGATCACTAAAAAAAATAGCAATTGATAAATTTGAAATCTAAGTTTAATAAGTATCTTATAACTGCTAGCAAGTTCGATCACTTAAAACAGAATACCAATTCCTAAATTTACATTAAAAAAAATTCTGACAGGTAAATTAGTATTTATAAGGAGAGAAATGCAAATGATAATTTGAGAATATGGGAACTTAAAAAGTTTATCTGGTAGAATTAAGTGTTATTAATGCTATATAATGTTTAAAAATAACTGGTTATTAATAGATTAATGCTCGACAGTTACAATGAGTTCTTCAATGCTAATAATGTTCAGACAGGTGTTTAAGTTCTACTTAAATTTAAAGAGTTCAAATTATGTAGTTCGGTTATTCATATCTATTCATATATCAAATCAATAACACATTGATACATGTAAAAAAATAATAATAATAAACATTTTTCTATAAGTATGATACAATCGAGATTTAAAATCTATCCATGGATGGAAATTAAGGAGAAATTATTATGGTAAAAAAATTTAGAAAAAGATAGTTTCTCAGCGTAGTAGATCATATCATTGATTCGGTTTTATGAATTGATTGATGAATGTTTATCTAACCATATAAAATTTTAGGTTTCAAGGATGTGAAAACAGCATGTTGTGGGAATGGAAGTTTCAATGGAGAAGTGCAATGTAATATAAGTAGCAACCTTTGTCCTAGTCGGCAAGACCACTTATTCTGGGATTGGTTTCACCCAACTGAGGCTGCTTCTAAATTGGCTGCCCTATCTCTGTTTGGTGGAGCACAAAGATATGTCTCACCCATGAATTTGAGTCAGTTGCTTCTTAATTAACTATCTAACATAATTAATTTCATCCTTTTTCACCCATCGCACGTGAGTTTAATTTCCATAGATTTTTTTTTTTAAAGAATATAACTTGTGGATAAATATTGATGATGTTGTTCAACAGTTTGGTCTCCGTATACAGAATATTGGGATCCGAATTTTTGTATTGTGAACCAGATTAAGGCTATATCGAGTATGCCTTTGGAGATATTTCAATAGTAAACTAATTTTAATATATTTAGCGTTCTTATATTCAACTTTCCTTTCATATATCTAACGGTGTTCTATGGTTTTATTTATAATAGGCTGTATAATGTCATATTTGAAATAACGGTATGATTTCGTAATATTTTTAACAGTATTGTATTATATATATAAAAAGAAAAATTTATTACAAAACCTCTTTTTCTTAAATGTTAATTTCACAAAATAATAATTACATCAACAACTTAAAATGCATTCTCATCTTCCTTTAATAGTCATTAATTATGCTTTATAAATTTATTTTCTTAATTTAATATTTGATACTTAAAAAATAAATCAACTAATAATATAAGGGATTTATGGCATTTTGCAGAAATTTAAGCGGCATTCTGGCAAACTAAAATCTAAAACCATGCAAACGCACCGGAACACGATCTTCGATTCATGAAATGCGAAAAACGTACCCATCACAATACCAAACCAGAAAAGATCATGAAAATTAAAAGCACAATTGAACCAGTGGCATGCATGGAACAATACCAGACAATGCGAAACCACCATTCAAACAGAATGTAACAATGCATTAATATCCCTTCCCCATAACCCACAAATCATTCATCAACTTAAATTGGTATTAATTGAGTCAAATTGTTAAGGTCAACTAATATCTATCAGCTTACCTAATTTACATATATACCACAACAACAATTTGGTAAAAAAAAGAAAAAAATATCATAAAAATATGTTAACTCTCTTAATCTTACTATCAAAAACATTTCAACTAGAAAATTATAAATTTAGCAACAAAATAATGACATAACTTATTAACGTGACAAATTACGTCAGCTTGAAATTTTCATATGGTATGTTATAAAAAGATGCCATGTCGCATTTTTAAAATATTTATAGCTGATGTGATGTGCTCCGTTACTATTTCAATACAGGTACGGGTGAGCAAAAAAAAATATCGAAAATATGATTAACCATAAAATCAATCCGAAATTGAATTGATTTTTCGATTAATCGATCCGATTGATTTAATTACGGTTTTTAATTTTTACATTTTAGTTTTTCTTTTTCTTTTTTTATTTCTCTGTATAAATTTACATAAAATAATATGTTTAAATGTATTTAAATTATATTTTTATGCCTCAGTTTTTTATATTTTTTTTATAAAATTTATATAATACTTTAAATTAAATTTATATTATGTCATTTTTTTTTAATTATATAGTAATATTTAGTATCCAATTAACTTTGATATATATATTTTTTTATCATATATAATAGTATTTAATTATATTTTCTTATATTTTAAACTTTATATTTTAACATTTAATATTATTCAAAATTTTATTTAGCTTAGAATCAAGTATGTTAATTTCTAATAAATATCAAATCTATTTTATAATATTAGCTATTAATTTATTAAACATGAATTTTGGTTAGTAAATTATGTTTATTTTGTAACTTTTATTTAAATTACTTTGCATATTTAAAATTGAATTGATCTTTGTTAAATTTTTTTATAATTTTATATTATAAATTTTAATGGTTAAGCAAAAAATATTGGGTTAACGTTGAAACCAAAAAAACAGACTAGTTAATTGAATGTAATGAACTGGTTAATAGTTAATAATTTTAAAAAATCGATATTAATGTACTAGTTATTTTTTTTTACTCATGTATCGGTTAAACTGTTTTGTGCTCACCCAAAAGTGTAGGATTCATTTTTTTTTTGTTAAAAGAAGTATAATTGTAATATTTTAAAAATTGAGATATTTCTTGTGAAAAAAATTGTTTTTTATAACCAAATTACTATGAAGATATATATATCACTTTATTACATTGGAAAGAAAAAACAAAGTAAAAGATTGATGCACTAAATCCAATTTAAGATGTTAGATGTCGATTTTCTACATTAATGAATTTTATTTTACCAATGCGGGGCGTAGCTGGCTCATAGTATGTGGGATCAATTGACCCATTCAACTAAAATACAATTTTTTTTAAAAAAAAAATCGGTCCATCCAATTAAGAGAAAATTAGTTTCATAAAAAACTAAGAGAAAATTAAAAACAGTCTTATAATTTTAATTTTCCTAAAATTGACCGATAAAATAGTTAGATTACTTTTTTTTTTATGTGAATAAATTTTTAATTAGTCATTATAATTTTCGACTCTAATGAGTTAGATTCAAGAATACATTCTTGATCAATATTGAAAAACCCTCGATGTATTTTTTTCCTTTTTCTTTTTTTTTTAAATAATTATTGATATTCGAAAACTCACATGCTAGAATTAATCCAATTCTATTGGTCAGCCAATTACAAAGTAAAATTTTTTCAATGTTAATTTTTTCTGTTTATAATGCTCGAATACGGAACAATTACCAGAATATTTGAACCAATGAATATTGTTTTTATTTTTTAATTCCACCATTTAATGGAAAATTCCCTTTCCATCACTGACCGAAAGAAGCCACAAAGTAAAAAGACAAAATGAGTCTATGCAGACAAAGGTATCCACTATCCAAACAAGCTTTTCTATATATTTTTCTTCCTCTCCGGGCTCCCATAGGGTCCCATATAACCAACAGCATCGCATAGTTGCCATAACTGAAGCAGCCATCTAAAAAATGGCAAAAAGAAATAAAAAAAAGTCGAATTATTTAAAGAAAGATCTGATGACTATCTCGCATTTGAGCAAATTACATGTTTCGCATACACTTCACATACAAAATCAGTGGCGAACCAACATTGTCTTGATTTTAGAAATTTGTCAAATATATATATTTAAATTATAATTAATAGTAACACTCATAATTTATTTTAAGTGCTTCCTATCAAATTTTAATCTAATAATAATCATATAACATCCTAATTTTAGAATATGTCTCCTTATAATTCTAGGGTTCTGGCTCCATCACTATACAAAATCAATTAAATGTCCGAGTTCAATGAAAACGATGATTGTGTATCTTCTTTTATGTTATTCTTCACATATGAAATTCAATAATCCTGTAGGAGATTATATGAGTTGAGTTATATACAAGTAATTAATGGCCGGTTAAATAGAATTTGGATAAAAAAATATAATAATATGGTATTAAATTCACTGATTGAGTTAAAATCAGAGAGGTCGGTAAGGAAATCAACCATTGATAACAGAAAAGACAGTTATAAAACAAAATAAGGAAAAAGAACTATAGAATGGGCAAGAGTTGACAGGGAATGTGTGAATTGGCGATTAGTTTAACCCGCCCAGCTAATGAATATACTTTGTTAGTTAATTACTATGTTCTGAAAATAACAAGAACATATGACGACCTACTTATTCGATTTTTCATCAATTGTTTTTGGGTATAAATAGCAAAGGAAGAACAACAGTTCCAGACACGTAAAGCGAATCTCGAATTTTTCTTTCGATGGCAAAGATCGCATATTTAATTTTGTTATTTGTATGCGTTGTAGGTAGGGATGCAGTGCCAGAAGATCAAGCAATATTCATATTTGGAGATTCCACAGTAGATGTTGGAACTAACAATTATTTGAATGGAACAATTGCATTGGCCAATTTTCCTTATTATGGCATTGATTTCCCTAATTCTATTCCCACTGGCCGCTTCAGTAACGGCTACAACCTTGCCGATCAACTAGGTATGTAAGCCTTCTTCCATTTAACTTTTATTTAAATTCGATTCATAAATTTTTCATAAATCAAATTAATATATGTGACGCATAGGATTAGAAACCAATTATTTACAATTTTTTAACTGTTTTATCCTAAGTGTCATTCTCTTATTTCCTTTATCCATAAATTTATTGATTTGAAACTTGTTGTACTTGCCATGTTTTCATATTAATTCTACGGTACATACTAAATTAGATTTCGCACTCCATATTTGCTATGCGGGTTAAAATAAATAAAATTTCACTTATTTGGTGTGTTACATGAAAAAGAAAAATAATGAGTAAGTTCATACCACATTTTAATAATCAGATTAGATCGAATTCACGAGTCATATTAAAATTTTCTTTCGTAATGATAATTACTGATGCATATTGTATAATTAGTGAAATATTAGTGAAACTATTTAAATTGTTATTTACTAATAATGTTTCTGGTGTTTTTTTTGTATTGCTAGCCATGCTGTTTGGACTTGAGATGAGCCCTAAACCATATCTTTATCTGCTTAAGAGTTCAAATTTTAGCAAGGAAATTCTTGGAGGGGTGAACTTTGCTTCTGGGGGTTCTGGAATTCTTGACGATACTGGAAAGAGATTATGGGTAAATCAATTAACTTTTATACTTGTCTAATTATGTTCACAGTCTAATTAATTAAACTGATTGTCTACATTTAATTCTTGTCTTGTTCGAAAATGCAAATTACAGAATAGAACCGTATCGCTAGGAGAACAGATTGAACAATTTGCAGATATGCGTGCAAATATCACTGTAGTGAAAGGATCACCAAAAGAAGCAGCTAAGTTTATTTCAGAATCACTATACATCATCAGTGTGGGATCAAATGATATTCTTGATCCCTTTCGTTTAGGATCTACCTTAACCAATCACCAATTAGTGGATATGGTACAATCAACCTACCGCCAACATCTAAAGGTATTTATTTACTTATACTGATAGAATATAGAATAGTCGGAATTGAACAGCTATATTCTATTAGATAGTTCTGTTCTATCATATTCATACATCTTCTTCATCTATCTTTTTTTATTAAATTTCAGACTTATACTAAAATAATGGACAGATAATAATTGAAAATTTTGTAATACAAAATTACCTTAACTTTGAAAAACTATTTTCAAAAATCATTTTGACCGAAATTATTTATGAAAATTACTGAAAATTCGAGTTCGCACTCTATATTAACGTGACTTAGATAAGAGCTCAAATATAGATAGAAACATCATTAACATGTCATGTAGGATACATGACTACATGACATGTATCAATCTAATATGTCAAATCAACTCAATCATCAATGCCATATGTCGGTCTAACATGGCACATATCTTATATGGTTTTGTGATGTGTAAACTCTTGCACTAAATTGGAGTTCCAACAGGAATTTTGGTCGTGGTTTTTTATGATTTTCATGATTATTTCCAGGCAAAATAACTTTTAGGTCAATTTTCGAAGTTGAGTAATTTGTTTTGTTACAAAAACTTTTATTATTATATGTTTGTTATTTTACCATAATTTTAACGATTGTGAATGAAATTAACCTTTTTTCGGCATGTTAAAATTTTTTATTACAAAATCTAATTGATTAAGTAAATTTTTTATGTGGGAATTACATATGTTAATTTTTGGGCATTAAAATGGCAGAATTTGTATGATATGGGAGCTAGGAAGTTTGGAATTATAGCAGCTGCACCAATTGGTTGCTGTCCTTTTTCTCTTGCATTGAACAAGTCTAAAGGAGGTGATGGTGGATGTATGCGTGAACCTAATCAACTGGCTCGAGCTTTTTATAAAAATGTTGATACCATGTTAAAAAATATGACCACAAAACTTCCACAATTCAAGTATTCCCTTGCAAATTCTTACAAAATGACCACATTTATCTTGAAGAGTTATCGTTCCTATGGTATGTATTTATTTATTTGTTGTTTTTCGTTATAATAATTTTTTTTTTATATATAACTATTTGGTATTCAAAATTTACCTCTTCAACTAATTCGGATTTGCACTACCAACAATCCCCCTCGAGCCAAGTATCACATGCCCCATCATCCGACTCATGGACATTTTTCTACTTTGGGCTAAACTCTCACTATTTTTTCAACAGGCCACATGCCATTAGAGATAACTAATTGCACGCCCAACAATCTCCCCTTGAACAAAGCATTTCAAGTCCCTAACACCTGATTTATGGATTGTTTATCTAGAAATCACTGTGTATCATCCCCATAACTAGAGTATTTTTATAGCCAGCAAGTCCACAGGCTTGTTTGTGAGCCGTTACTGGGCTCAGTTGCCCTTTATGGGCTACTAACCTGGGAGCCATTTTTCACCATCTCCGTACTTTTTCCCCAGAACAATCAGCTCTGATATCACTTTGCTGGGCTCAATCAGCGCAGAAATCTCTCTTCAATTGTATCATTATATATATTATTTGTTTAATATTATCCCATATACAGGGTTCACTGAAATAAGGAGTGCTTGCTGTGGAAGTGGATATGAAAATGGAGAAGGAATTTGCAGTGAACAAGAAAAATCTAATCTGTGCAAGACTCGTGGAAGCTACCTGTTCTGGGACATGTATCATCCTTCTCAGGCTGCCACCAATTTATCAGCATCTGTCCTCTATAATGGCTTCCTTGGCTTTGTCAAACCAATCAGCTTTAAGCAGTTGGCAGAGCTTCCTCTTTAAAAAAGCCTCCTGTCTTCAGATTCTATCTTTTTTCTTCATCTTATTTGGATTCTGTAATAAGGTCATTTTATATGGTCCAAGTCACCGATTAATTAGTGGATTAATAAATGACACTTCTTCAATAAATTTACATTTTAAAACGGATCAAAATCAAATTATATTCCAATGCTATCTATGAAATTTTGATTATGTGTAATTTCAACTTTGAATATATATATAGTTAGATAACAAAATCGTATTTCTGTGCACAAATTATATAAAATTCTTAAGGAATACTGAACTTTAAAGCTTTTTTGTTATATTAAATTTCTGTACTTTTAAAAATTGACATTGAATTTTGTATTATTTGGATCACTTATATTATGTCCAATTTAGACCATATTGACAAAATTTAAACACATGCTACGTTAATATCGGTCAATTTAAAATAACTATAAGACTCACTAAGGCATAAAAACTTGAAAAAGAAGCTAAATCACCACATTTTGCATGTTTAAAATGATTGTATATTTTTTCAATTTTTCTTTTAATATTTTGGTGCATCTGTAGTCACCTCACATGATATTGATAGAATATGCATTTCAATTTCGTCATTCATATTTAAATTAGATCTAATTATACGTGTGATACTAAAAATTATAAGAATTTAATAGTAACTTTTAAAATTACAAGAATTTATTATTACAAAAAATTAAAGTTCAGATATCTCAAAAATACATATTTCCAATTCTTTAAGTATATGATAAAATATTATGATATATAAATCAAAATAAGATAGGGGAGAAAAGAATAATCAAAATTAGACTGACTCCAGTGTCGCATTCAAAGCAAGAAAATAACAATATATATTAGATAAATTAGAAAAACTAATTTGCACACATCACAATTAAAATCTAAACTTCATTCACAGACAGTGCATTCCAAGAAGTAATCTTTTGGTTGATTGAAAAGTCCAGAGGAGTAGTCTCATTGTACGCGGGTGAAACCAACAATATGAAAGAGATGAGCCCATTCTTTGTGGTTTCTTTCTTTACCATTAACTGACATCATTATCATTATATCACAGTTGAGTTGTATTTTGTTGGAGTGATCATCTCCTTTCTCCTTCTCATATAATAACATATATATAACAACTTCTTTGTGAGCCTCGACTAGCTAGGTTGCTTTCACTTCATAGGCTAGCAACACGATTCATATTCGTCCTGCCAAATTATCCACTCTGATACCACTTTGTTGAGCTCAATCAACCCTAAAATTCCAGCTCAATAGTATGACTGTATGACATTGTCTGCTTTGA
This sequence comes from Excoecaria agallocha, assembly GCA_037975025.1. NCBI lineage: Eukaryota > Viridiplantae > Streptophyta > Magnoliopsida > Malpighiales > Euphorbiaceae > Excoecaria > Excoecaria agallocha. Next base: position 22,368,838 of record CM075816.1, read on the forward strand.
GCCCAATCTCTCACAATTTTCCATAACGTCTTGTAACATTAGAGAGTGACACTACATTTATACACAACTTCCTTTTCTCATCAACTCCCAATGTGAGAATTTTTTAAAATTTTTAGAAATTATTATATTATATTACTATTTCAAATGTCAACGAGTAAATGTAATAAATAATTAAAATGATAGAAGATAGATTTTATTCTCAGATTTAGTTCACTTAGAGCTACATGATATGTTCTAAACCTATTTCAGATTCTATTGCAGCTCAAATAATGATATGATATGATTAACCCACAAATTTGAGCGAAAAACTCAGTGCTTTGTGTATGCAGGCGTACATTTATGTCTTGTTTGCAGCTTAAATCCTTAAATTTGAATGAAAATCTAAACTTGTATGAAGAGAAAGATGAAAGAAAAGGACAAATAAGGAAAAGAAGCTCGGGATAATTCGAACTTAGCTGGTGAGTTCTTCTATGCATATGCATAGCATCAAAGTCCTTGAAAAGAGTGAAAGAAATGAAACTTTTTTGGAGAAAAAGAACAAATTTAAGTAAATGCATAAAATGCTCAGTTTCTATCATTATACACTATTTACATTTTTGAAAATGGTTGTATGCTTGAGAATTTATAATTCAGATAATAATAATAATAATAATAATAATAATAATAATAATAATAATAATAATAATAATAATAATAATAATAATAATAATAATAATCTATATATTGACAGTTACTATGAGAATAATTAGTTGGTAGGGCAATCCGCCCAAGCAACACAATTGTTTGTTATACAGTTAATATTTAGTTATATATAATTTAAAAATGTAAAAAAATACATAGAAACAATAATGTCTATACAAGACAATGCATCTTTCTTAGTTGATTTATGTTTTTCGACATAAATAAGATACAATTAAGGATATAGTTTCGATATATATAGGAATTAATATTACATTCTTTTGACGGCAAAGATGGAGAGTATATCTTACTGTTTTGTAGTAATTGCCTTATGCATAATCGCCGGAAACCAAATAACAGATGCAAATGAGAGGATATTGCCAGCCATTTTCATATTTGGAGATTCTGCCATTGATATTGGAACTAACAATTACTTAAGGTCTTATGCAAGGGCTAATTTCCTTTATAATGGGATTGAGTTTCCCCACTCTAAGCCTACAGGAAGGTTCAGCAATGGCTACAACATTGGTGACCAATTAGGTAATATCTTTAAATACTTAAATGAAGAGCAATGAATTTTTAACATCTAATGGTTATATATACAAAGGATATATATTTTTTTAATATAAGAATAAATCCTAGCATTTTATTGGTTTGTTCATGTCATTTTTATTTTTTTGTGTTAATTAATAGCAATGAAGTTAGGGTTTCCCAAGAGTCCACCAGCATTTCTTGACCTTGTAAACAACCCCTCCGTCGATTTTAAGAAGAAGGTTCAGCGAGGTGTCAACTTTGCATCTGCAGGTTCTGGTATTTTTTACCACACTGGATTCAACACATGGGTGAGTTTTCGTTTTAATTTTTTAAATAAAAATAAAATCAAAGAACTCATGAATATTTGGAAAGAAATTATTGTTATTTGTAATTATTGAATATATATGTTGAATTTTGGTGAATTCTAATTTATCCTTTTTCTTTTTAGTGAATTTAGACCTGGGTGAGAAACCTAATAACATACTGCTCCTTGAAATGATTTAAAATTTGCAGAATGAAGTTGTCTCACTGCCAAAGCAAATTGAGCAGTTCACAACAGTAATATCAAACATCACAGATGCAATTGGTGCACATAAAACTGCTAAGTTACTTTCGAAAGCATTATACGTCTTCTGTGTTGGAGCTAATGAATTTTTCGATTATATGCGTGATAAAAATACCACTGATAAGCAACTCTATCTGGGTTTCGTTCAGTCTGCATACCGCCAGCAATTAAAGGTGCTCTATACATTTTATTTCACCTTTTATATATTTCACTTTATTAATTAGTTTTGCTCTTAATTAAAAAAAAAAAAGATAGGATTTAGTTCTTTGCCCTAAAAGATTACTTAAATGTCGAGGTATACAAAATCGAACCAAAACTAAATGCAATGAAAAAATTTGATATATATATTTTAGTCTGATTTGTTCCCTTTTTTTTATGTATTTGATTCGGGCTTTTTCCATTGAGTTTAGTCCCGTCTCGGTTTTTATTGAGAAAAAACCGTTGTAATCGAATTAGCCAAATTTTTGATAAAACCACTTGTTTTTTATTTATCTTCTTTATTTATAAAATATATATAAATATAAAGGCTCAAATTAAAACAATCAACCCAATCAATAAAGCACTATTTTGTCGGTATGGTTTGTTTTTCCTTTGCATATTCGGTTAGTTTGATTTTCTTTCATGTAAATTTCGATTTATTCAATTTGATTGATTTACATACAAAACCCATACAATGGTGACTCCTACATCAATAACATTGATACCTATTTGGTTATAAAATTTCACTTTCAAAGTTTATACACGTGTGTGTGTGTATATATATATATGTATATGTATATGATATCCTTATATTTCTGTTAGTATTTGCAATTAATTAATTTTTGAAGGATTTGTTTATGGCAGAATGTGTATGACATGGGTGCTCGGAAATTTGCCGTAATGGGGGTTGCACCGATTGGTTGTTGTCCATATGCAAGAGCTATCAATCAAAAAGAAACAGGTGTTGATGGTTGCATGCAGATGTTGAATGATTTCGCACAAGGTTTTTATAATTCAACTCTAAATCTTTTACAAGAAATGAGCTCTGAATTTCCAAATATGAAGTTTTCCCTCGGCAACGTCTATGATATGACCATGGATATGCTTAAAAATTACACTTCCTTTGGTAAGTTTTTTTCTTTTTCTCTTGCATATATATTGATTTTATTGTATAAAATAAGAAAAACAGAATTAACTAACTAAATTAAATAGTCTTCCGCAACACCTGAATACCGGATTGGAACCGGTGGTTGGACCCAAAGAATTTATTTTATTTTTATAACTTACAGGATTCAAAGACATTAAGAATGCGTGTTGTGGAAAGGGAAATTACAACGGAGAAACCGGATGCTATCAACCTATTAATCCCAACCTTTGCAAGAATCGGACAGAGTACTTATTTTGGGATTTGTATCATCCGTCTCAAGCTGCTTCTGATTTGCTATCTTCTTACCTCTTTACTGGAGATAATAAATATATGACACCCATGAACTTCAGTCAGCTGGCTTTGGCTCCTGTTCATGTTCATATCTAGCTTTGGCTTTTCAAACTAAGGAGTAATACGTACGATACTCACCATAAGGATAGTAGTATACAGATTCAAGAGCCAATTTCAATATATAAAAATAAATAAATATTCAACTTACTTGGGAATAAATTGATTATCCTGTAATCTTTCAAGCTATATATACACACACTCTTACATTCTAGTTCTTTTCGTCAACTCAATTTATTTTTTTTATTTTTATTAAAGAACAACACAAAAACCAAATTACAGTGCAATATTAAGGGGGGAAACAGCCCCAGCAATGTCTCCTGGAAGAATGTTGCTCAAGCCAGAAGGGCTCGTAGAAAATCAGGAGAAATTATCTTGATTCTTGAATAAACAAACCAAACTTGCCAAATAATCAGAAGCAAAATTAGCTTCTTTGAGAATATGTTGGATCCTAATATCCCAATCTCTATTAAAAAAATCTTGGAATGCTTAACACCTGCTCGATGTAGGCAGGAGCAGGAGGAAAAGCTTCAGTCACCCATTATTTTTGAGTGGATAGGTTTCTCAGATCAAATGTCAAGTGTTGTGTGCGGCCAGAATCGAAAACCCATTATTAAAAAGAGGCATTGATAACAATAAGATTGGTGGTTAGAGTGGCAACACAATATATTATCTTTAGATGGTTTCTGCGATGGGCAAACCTTCACGTGATATCCTTTACCCCAACAATTAAAACAAACCAGAACGAGGCTCCACAAGAGTCATTAAAACAAACATTAGACGTTAGAAGAGCGATTAGCATAGAAAAGGTGTAGAAAATTGATTATGGGGTCGACAAGTATGGTTATTGTTGCGACCGCTTCCCCATCCATTAGAATAGCCATTTCGTCAAATAGAAAGATGTGTTAACTGGCATTCTTCATGCAACAAAAGACCCAGTAGATCATGAAAATTTATAGGTTTCACATAAGCATCCAAAGCCCAAGTAAAAGATTTGAAGGCAGGTCCCAAGCAATTATAGAACAAATTCAACCGGATCGTCTTGTAGAATAGGGTGCCGCAGCACAGCAAGTTTGTCAGAATTAGCCTTAACATTTTGTGGATAAGTAGAAATGCTATCATTCCCAAGTCTCAAAGTAAAAATTTGAGAACAAAATTCTCTAATTTATAGTTTGGAACCACTAGCATAGGCTTGCACAAGCTCGTAATAGGCTTCTTTCGCAGTGCAAACTCCGACAATTTGATAAAGAAGAGATTAAAAAACGAAGGATATAATCTAGCTAAGAACCCATTTGTCCCGTTAATACCGAGTAGAATATACTCAGAATTTTGTGAGCCATCATATATACTTTAATGTGATTTGATAAACCGCAACCCTGAAGCATAGGAAAAAGTTGTGTGTACCAAAGAATAAAATAAATAGAAGTCTGCTTAATGGGGAGCTTATGAAACAGAACATGATTAAAGAAAAATAATTTGGAAATATATACACTTTTTAGTTACAAGTGTAATTGGAAAATAATTGTTTTGAAAATATATAAACTAAATTATCTCTTAATCCAAAACATATTCTTATCATATTAATCTAATCAACTCTGATTATATTCTTATTAAATCAAATTAAATTATATCAAGATCATGATTTGAGCTGTAATAAAATATCAAGTATATCATATAGTTCTAACAAAATAGAATTCAGAAGAATAAAATTTATCTTATGTGCTTTAATGACGTTAGCTACCAGCAATTATGCATATAAAAATAAATAAAGATTAAAGTTTTTGTGAATAAAATTGATCCTGTAATATACTCTTACTTTTGATGGAAATAATGATTTACATATTATTGTTTCTTTCATCACCTCTCTCGTTTTAATATATATTTCTTTCACGGGTTAATTACTACTGCTACTACTACTGTTATTATTATTATTATTATTATTATTATTATTATTATTATTATTATTATTATTATTATTATTATTATACAAGGTCAAACAAGGTTTCTTCTTGTAGTTTATGTTTCTTGCATACATAAGTGAAAATTAAGGCAGGAAAATGCCAAGAAATCAAAGAACAACCTAGTCTCTCTTCTCCCTCTCTTCCTCATGGCAAAGAATTTGAATCCATGTTCCTATTTTCTACTCTTGGTTACAAGCATTATCATCCACGCACAGGGTAGGATTTGTGTGGAGCAATTGCCAGCAATTTTTCTTTTTGGGGATTCCACCATGGATGTTGGTACTAACAATTACTTACCCTCCCTTTTAGCAAAGGCTAATTTCCCTTATAATGGGATTGATTTTCCTAACTCAGAACCTACTGGAAGGTTCTGTAATGGCTACAACCTCGCTGATCAATTAGGTATCATTTTTATCATTAATCATTTAATTTTGTATATTTAAATTTTTTGTAGTGTAAATTGCAGAAAAAGTGCGGTTATCGTATAATGATAATCACACTGATAAAAAAAATATAATTGCAAAATTAATTTTTGTTAATTTTAGAAAAAGTAAATTTGATTGAACCTTACAATTTTAGATTCTAATCCGTATTTCAGGCCATATGGCATTTTATAGTTTGGAAACCGGAATCTAAAATTATACCGTGCAACCAAATTATACTTTTGGGTGAAATTAGCAAGAACTTTTGTAATTTTGTCTTTACTTTTTTTTTTTTTTAATCAGAGCATGATTACTTCTATATTTTTGTGGACGACTAAAATAATTAATTAACTCACCAATGTATTATTATTTACATTCGGTCTAAATATGCTTAATATGTACAGCGATGCTGTTGAATTATAGTAATAGTCCGCCGGCATATCTATATATTCTCAACCACACAACTTCTAATGATGATATAAAGAAGATGGTACAACAAGGAGTGAACTTTGCATCCGGAGGGTCTGGGATTCTTGATGACACTGGATCATCACCAATTGTATGTTTTTAATGATTATTAATTTTTTTATGATAAATTATGTGCATGATTTTCATATAACTCAATCAAAATTTCTACCCACATCAAATACATTCCAATAATAAAGTGCTCTAAAGTCTAGACAAAGAAAAAAAAAATTCTTATTTTATAAGTATCAAACTGATTCGAGGAAAATTAGTAAGTACTTATAATTATGGTATAATTAACTCTAAAATGGCCGAGCCATTTTGATATAGAAATTGTTTTTACCTAAATTTATTCAATGAATTTTTCATAAACCAAGCTAATAATGAAGTGCCACTTACGTATGTTGAACGCTATCCTACTTTTTTTTTTTCAACAAATTCATCTTATATGTCAAATTTTTATTGGCTGAGTCCAAAAAATTATCATGGATCCGGATTAGGCAAGACATGTTAGCGACCATAATATAAGACAATAGAAGAAACATGTTGCACATTATATAGAGGTGAGCATGGTTCGGTTTTAATTAAAAATCAAGCCAAATCAGTTTGATTAATTTGATCATGTTATTCGTTTTGGTCTCAATTATAAAATATATAAAGTTCAATTTATCGATTCGGTTCATTTAATAATAAAAAATAAAATAAAATTTTTCAAAACGAAGATTAGTGATATAAGTTCAGGTAGCATTAAACTTTGATTGATTTCAATTTTTTATTTTTACCAAATTTTGATATTTAGTTATTTCAGTTTGATGTGATTATGACATAAAGCCGAATCATGCCAACCCCTTGCGCAATATATTTTGAAACTATCGTGCAATACATGGCAACAGTTTCAATGAGCGCTATATTCACTTCTATTATCTTATGCTGTTGCAACAGTTTGAGTATTGTATTTCCACATCAAAAAACTATTGCATTAAATAGATCAAATTGCTTTATATGGGTTAAGGCAATATATAGTTGCAAATATGCTGTCATGAATATGTTGCAAAAGGCCTACTTTGTGAATCCCAATTAAGTAGGAATTTTGTGGATGAATTAAGAAGCTGATATATAGGTGAATGGTTGTAGGAAGTTGTTGTACCAATGAAAGAGCAAATTCAACAATTCGAGGAGATTTTGGGAAATATCAGTGCAGATGTCATTGGGAAGGCGTTGTATATAATCTCAGTCGGAAGTAATGACATCGCTGATAATATTTTATCTAACACCACTATGTCCAAAGACCAGTTCATGTCCTATCTTCAATCCTCTTTCCATGACCATCTAAAGGTACGTTCTTCTCTGCATATTATATATAGCCTGTTTGTGTGTGTTTGTTTTTATTTTATTCTCTGCAATTTTTTTATAAAAAAAGGGCATAATATCCAAGTATACTCCAAATGTTACTATATGAAATCGAATTTGAAATTTTTTACACCTTTAATTGAAAGCTGGACACTATACTAATTCTTGCCCGATTTCTGCATTGGTTATTAGCATTGAGTAAACTCAACTTTCACGTTATTCAATAGAATTACTCTAATTTGAAATTGCCAATTCTAGTCTTTCTTTTTTCTTATTTAAATTTTTTAGTCTGATAATTAAGAAGTTGCCACCTCTATTATTTAAATTAAGAAGTTGCCACCTCTATTATTTAAATATCCTCTTTTCCGTTGCTATTTTTTTAGCTTCTTTTTATTTTAAATCAAATTAAATTCCGTGTTATCATATTGTGATATATTGTATTGTATGTTCATTTCATATATAATTTAATAGTGTGCAAAATTCAACCCAGTGGAGAGAAATTTAGTATGTTTAGTTTGGTTAATTAAATTTGGTTTTTCACTTTACAAATTAGTCTAATTGAAGATTTGTTTGATTGGGTTCAATTTTTGCCTAGAAAAAATCGATGTAACTGAACTGACTAATCTTTTGATAACTATTGACAGAAGTAATGTTCGGACAGTTTGGTTCGATTTACTTGTACATGTTCGGTTTGTTTAATTTTTGTTTAAATTTTTTTTTTTATTATGTTGATTTTAGTTTGATTGGTTTTCAAGTGGAATTGACAGAATGTTCAACTCTAATACAACTTCCATTTACTTGTTTTTGATTTAAAGGAAGTTTACTTGTTTTTGATTTAAATCTCAACTCATGATAAGATGAGAGACGCTTAATTTATAATAGATTAGATCCTTTGAATTTAACATTTGAGTTTTGACATTTGGGGTTACGTAATTATGATGGCAGAAGCTATACAACATAGGAGGTCGGAAATTTGGCATAGTAGGAGTTCCACCAATAGGCTGCTCTCCATACGCACTTGCTTACAATGAGAAAAGAGGTGGAAAAGGTTGTATGCAGGAATTGAATGACTTTGCTAAAGCTTTCCACAACAACACTTTGCTTCTTTTACAAAATATCAGCTCTGAATTGCCAGAGATTAAGTATTCTATTGGCAATACATTTGATATGGCCATGTTTTTAATCCAAAACTACACTTCTTTTGGTAAGTATCAACATTATTTTCCTTCAATTATCAATTCTTTTTATACACTTCTTTTGGTAAGTACCATCATCATTTTCCTTCAATTGTCAATTCTTTTTATAGTATATATTGTAGGAAACCCTAGAATCATCTAGGCAATATATTTCATGTCAAATCATCAAGAAAACATCAAATCTATGACGGAAGCGTACCTGAATTCATGATTCGGCTTGAAAGACTGAATTTCCCTTCGATAGTGATCTTCCAAATTGATAGGCAGGATAAAATCTATCTTCTCCAGATGGGGATTCAAAGACGATATATCACTTCACCTATAATTTGGGGACCATAACCCTTTTATATGGTAGAGTTTTACTTTATTTCTAATTTAACTCATCATAAAATTAGAAATTACAAAAGAGTATCTATACATTTAATCCATACTTATAACATTATTATTATTATGGCCCACTTTAATTTCTTTTAAATTAGATCACTTTAATATTTTGGGCCAAGTCTTTTAAATGATAGTTATGACATATAATTATTATAATCCAAATATATATATAGTGTATTAGTCCATAAATCCTAATAATCTCCCACTTGGACTATACATTTATATATATATATATATTCATTTTGCTTTATAATTATATGTCAACTTTATGAGCTCAAAACTTTACTATCATAAATAAAGACATTTCTGAACAATCTCGTCCATCAATCATGCTTACATAGAACCAAGGCGACTTTTGTTACTTATATGTCGTAACTAAATCCATCCCTGATCACATATATAAACACAACCAAATGACATAGATCCAGTATGGATGCATAGCATGAAAATTACATGTAATGTGATCTAAACATGCCTATTTTCAACTGGTCCGTTCTATAAACTTAGTGAGATCAATCTATAGATAAATCAAAGTGTGAATAACTCAACTTTATTTCTGCAGAAAATGTAGATAAGCCAAAAACAAAGTGTGTCTATTATAAGTAAGCAAGATTACAAAACTCCCACTAAAATTAAATATCCTCAAAAGATATGACACCCATATGAGCAGTATGCTCATTAAAGACCGTGGGTGGTAATCCTTTGGTAAGCGGATCCGCAATCATGGAGTTTGTACCAATATGCTCAATAGACACCTGTCCACTTTGAACCCTTTCTTTAACAACCAAGAATTTAATGTCTATATGCTTTGACTTACTCGAACTCTTATTGTTATTGGAATACAAGACTGCTGACTTATTGTCACAAAAGATCTTAAGTGGTCTTTCAATTCCATTAACAATTCGCAGTCCAGTAATAAAATTGCGCAGCCATATTGCTTGATTTGATGCCTCATAGCATGATATAAACTCTGCTGCCATGGTAGAAGAGGCTATAAGAGATTGCTTAGCACTCTTCCAAGAGATAGCCCCTCCAGCAAGCAAAAAAATATAGCCTGATGTAGATTTCATGCTATCTGGGCACCCAGCAAAATCGAAATCTGAATACCCAATGATCTCTAACTTATCCGATCTCCTGTAAGTGAGTTTGAAATGTTTTGTTCTTTGAAGATATCACATGACTAGTTTGGCTGCTTTCCAATGATCCATTCCTGGATTGCTTAAGTATCTTCCTAATACTCCAACTATGTACGCAATATCCGGACGCGTACAAACTTGAGCATACATTAGACTTCCTATTGTTGATGCATAAGGAATCTTTTGCATTTCCGCTTGCTCAAAAGTATTTTTGGGGCACTGTTGAAGATTAAACTTGTCTCCTTTAGCCACAGGGGTATTTCCTGGTTTACAATCTTGCATGCCATATCTCTTAAGAACCTTTTCGATATAAGCATTTTGTGATAATCCAAGGGTACCTCGAGAGCGATCTCGATGTATTTGGATCCCTAATACAAAATTTGCATCTCCAATGTCCTTCATCTCAAAATTCATAGCTAGAAATCTCTTGGTTTCATGCAACAAGCCTATATCATTACTGGCAAGCAATATGTCATCAACATATAAAACCAGAAAAATATGCTTACTCCCACTAAATTTGTGATATACGCAATCATCAATCAAATTCATCTCAAAACCATAAGAGATAATAATCTGGTGAAATTTGTAATACCACTGACGAGACGCTTGCTTAAGCCCATAGATAGATTTCTTCAATTTGCAAACCATTGACTTTGTATTTTCTGAGACATAGTTTTCTGGTTGCACCATATAAATTATTTCATCAATGTCACCATTGAGAAATGCTGTCTTGACATCCATCTGATGTAGCTCAAGATCAAAATATGCTACTAATGCCATTATAATCCTAAACGAGTCTTTCGATGAAACTGGAGAGAAAGTCTCTTTATAATCAATGCCTTCTTTCTGCGTAAAGCCTTTAGCGAAAAGACGTGCTTTATATCTCTCCACATTGCCCTTTGCATCCCTTTTGGTTTTAAAAATCCATTTACAACCAATGGGTTTTGCACCTTCAGGCAATGGAACAAGATCCCATACGTCATTATCTTTCATAGACTTAATCTCCTCATTCATGGCATCTATCCACTTTTGAGAGTTAGAGCTTTTCATTGCTTGATGAAAATTGACTGGATCATTTTCCATCACTCCAATGTCAACATCATGTTCTTGAAGAAACACAACATAGTCATCAGAGATTGCACTTTTCCTTTCTCTAGTGGATCTCCTTAATGGCAATAGTTCTTGAGGCTGTAGAGTTTGTTCTTCAAGAGTATTTTCTTGAGATTGAATGGGAGGATCAATGACATTGTCTTGTTCTGGAATTGCATCATGAACAATGTCTGGTATAATAACCTGTTCTTGATTATTGTCCATAGCAATTAAAGGAATATCAATATATTCCTCTTCAAAGACAAAGTCCTTAACTCTTTCTCCCCCCGCAAACTCAACATCCTCAAAGAACCGAGCATTACCTGTCTCAAAAATAGAATTAGTTGTGGGATCATAAAATTTGTAACCCCTAGAGCGTTCAGAGTATCCAATAAAATAACAACTAATAGTCTTAGAGTCCAGTTTCTTTTCATTTGGCCTATAAGGCCTTGCCTCAGCTGGACATCCCCAAATATGAAAATGTTTTAGACTAGGTTTTTTACCTGTCCAAAGTTCGTAAGGGGTTTTACTAGTTGCCTTTGTTGGTACTCTGTTGAGTATATAAGCTGCAGTCTTTAATGCCTCTCCCCAGAGTGACTCAGGTAAGGTAGAGTGACTAATCATACTTCTTACCATGTCTAAAAGCGTTCTATTTCGTCTTTCAGCAACACCATTCATATTGGGTGAACCCGGCATGGTGTACTGTGGTACGATACCGCTTTCCTCTAGGAATCTACCAAATGGACCTGGACGTTGTTCACCTGAACCGTCATATCTACCATAGTATTCACCACCACGGTCAGATCTGACGCTTTTAATACTTTTATTGAGTTGATTTTCAACTTCAGCCTTAAAACTTTTGAACATGTCCAGTGACTGAGATTTCTCATGAATGAGATAAAGATAGCCATATCGACTGAAATCGTCTATGAACGTTATAAAGTATGTTTGGCCATTCCAAGAAGCCAGAGGAAATGGCCCACAAATATCTGTATGTATTAGTTCTAAGACATTTGTTTTCTTATTGGCATCAAATCTCCTGATATTTGTTTGTTTCCCCTTAATGCAATGCACACACATGTCAAAATCTGAAAAGTCAAGGGGATCGAGAATACCATCAGACACAAGTCTCTCAATTCTCTTTTTAGAGATATGACCTAATCTCTTGTGCCATACTGAAGCTGAATTCTCAATAGTTAATTTGCGCTTTTTACTTATTGAATGAACATGCAAGGATTCATTAAATGAAGCAACTGTATCAATTAAATATAGATTATCAGAACCTGATAAAAAACCAGAACCAACCAAACTTGAATTTTGAAAAAGACTAAAATTTCCATTTCCAAATGAACAAAAAATACCCAAATTTTTCCAATGCTGAAACAGAAATCAAATTTCGCCTAAAAGACGGTACAACAAAAGTCTCAAACAAATTCAATAAAAACCAGTTCTTAATAATAATCTAAATGTTCCAATTGCTTCGACTTCGACTGATTTGCCATCACCAACATAGATGTATCTTTCACCATCATTAGGCTTTCGGCAATTCAGGCAACCCTGCATGGACACACTAATGTGAGTTGTTGCACCTGAATCAATACACCAAGTGTGTCTAGGTACTGAAGTGAAATTAATCTCAGAACAAACAAAATTAAGAAGCAGACCTTTCTTAGCACGCCAAGCGTGATAGTTGGTACATTGCTTCTTCTGGTGCCCTGCAGCTCCACAAAAGAAACAACCACCTTTAGTTTGTTCCTTATGTTGTTTCTTATGTGGTGCTGTTACCGCAGCTTTCTTATTCTTTCTTTTCTTATTTTCTTTCCTTTTATCCTTTGAGGTGGAGACCAAATGAATATTCGATGTCTTTTCTTGCTTCAATCTATCCTCTTCCTGAACACAGTGAGAGATGAGCTCATTAAGGGTCCATGAGTCCTTTTGACAGTTATAGCTCACCTTAATTTGACCAAATTGTGTAGGAAGAGAGATCAAAACCAAATGCACTAATAAGTCTTCAGATAAATCCAACTTAAGTGCCCTTAAACTTGAAGCAAGGTTAGACATTTCCATAATGTATTTCCTTATATTTCCTTTGCCCGTATACCTCATAGAGATGAGTTTTGCTAAGATTGTACTTGTTTCAGCCTTTTCATTCTTAGCAAATCTCTTCTCAAGGTTCTCAAGGAAACCCTTAGCTGTATCCACCTGATCGGACATTGTGCCCCTAAAAGCTTCAGGAATGGCACGCTTAATGACCATAAGACTTATGCAATTAGACCTTTCCCACTTTTCCATCTCCCTCTTTTGTTCAGAGGTACTCTCATTAGTGAGATTGGCAGGTCTAGGTTCCCTTAGTGCAAAGTCTAGGTCCATGACTCCGAGAGTGATCAGTACACTCTCTTGCCATGCCTTAAAATTTGTGCCAGTCAACAGAGGAATGGAGTTGATACTAGCAGTAATATTAGCAGCAGAAGCAGAAACTGAATTCAGAACAAAACATATAAAATAAACTCACATAAGTATCAAAATAATACCAAAATTGAATAACAAATTTAAATACAGTTAAACCCCATCTCAAGATATATGACACTCCATTAACATTTTATCTTTGGACAAAATATTAACTTGTAAGTGATATCTTGATGTAGCAATTAAACACAAATAATAAAATAATATGTCAAATAATAATTCTTCCTTTGGGCCGATTTATTATTCACATGTAAGACCAAATAATTATAACGTGCTAATTGCCACAAATGTATATATAATTATATTAAACATTAACTTTCCTTTGGGCCAATTAATATTTATATAATTACATACACACAACCAATTATATATTTTGAAATAAATTAATTGATTTCCATAGAGGTCACTTTGGCAACATATTGGTTCAATTAACCATCTCAATATATACATATAGCCATACTGTAATTTAAATTGAAATTCCATAAAATACCATCTTAATACCAAATTATTTATTTACTAATAAAAAACTTAATATATATATATATATATATATATATATATATATATATATATATATATATATATATATATATATATATATATATATATATATATATATCTCATCATATATATAACCAAAAATGAAACGGCAATATGGTTCCCAAACAACACCTTTTTTTTTTTTTAAACCAAACAATAAATCAAATCCCTTTGAAAAATAAACTGCAAACACCATTTATATATATATATATATATATATATATATATATATATATATATATATATATATATATATATATAAAGCATTAAAGTTTGCAGTACATTAGGATAAGCAAAAAAAAAATGGAGCCGAAATAATGAATCCACAAAAGGACAAAAGAATCCCAAAGCCAATTGCAATAAGCCGAAATCATAATTTACAACAGAAAACAACAAATAATTGCAGGTTATTGCCATGAAACCAAACTCTATAACCTTTATCAAAATATACATTAAATAGAAACGTATATCCACAAAATGCAATATCGTCGACGAGGATTAATCAATTGCCAAAGGGTTTTGATACCAAAGCAACGATTTTCATTAGACTGTAATAAAATTGATGCTTAATTCATACAAAATTTTAATCAATTCCTAATAATTTAACATGAAATTGGCTCTGATACCAATTGTAGGAAACCCTAGAATCATCTAGGCAATATATTTCATGTCAAATCATCAAGAAAACATCAAATGTATGACGGAAGCGTACCTGAATTCATGATTCGGCTTGAAAGACTGAATTTCCTTCGGTAGTGATCTTCCAAATTGATAGGCAGGATAAAATCTATCTTCTCCAGATGGAGATTCAAAGACGATATATCACTTCACCTATAATTTGGGGACCATAACCCTTTTATATGGTAGAGTTTTACTTTATTTCTAATTTAACCCATCATAAAATTAGAAATTACAAAAGAGTATCTATACATTTAATCCATACTTGTAACATTATTATTATTATGGCCCACTTTAATTTCTTTTAAATTAGATCACTTTAATATTTTGGGCCAAGTCTTTTAAATGATAGTTATGACATATAATTATTATAATCCAAATATATATATAGTGTATTAGTCCATAAATTCTAATATATATCGCTTAATTTTTTATGGGAATCAATTTTTTAATGGTCGGTTTTAACGAAAGGATGAAAACTGGTCATTATAAGTATATTAATAACTACTGTAATTTCTATTGTCCTATAAAGACTGTAATAAATCCGGTCTTGAAAAATGTACTATTTCGGTCGTTATCTCTCCTTAATTGCCGGGGTTTATGTAACTTATGAACTTATCACCGGTCAATTTATAGCTTAGGGATGTCTAATTTTTTACATTGAAAATTATTAGTTGATTTGTTGTAATTTCAGGATTCAAGGAAATAAAGAACGCATGTTGTGGATCTGGAAATTACAATGGGGAATTACCTTGCTTTAAACCATTTGGACCCAAGCTATGCAAGAATCGAAGTGAGTTTTTATTTTGGGATCCATACCATCCATCTCAAGCTACTTATGAGTTGATAGCTTCGTTTCTTTATACCGGAGGCACCAATTATATGACACCAATGAATTTTAGTCAATTGGCATAAACATGTGATATAGAGGTTCTAAATAACTAATTTTTGTGATTTGAATAAAAAACCAAATAAAATATATAATTTTACATAAACAGGTTCTATTTAATAGAGTGATGCTCTAACTATGCAATGGTAGGTGTGGTTGGATATCTCTCATTTTAAAACCTTAAAAGGAATAATATATGATTTCGTCCCAAATTATTCTCGTTTAGTAGATTACATTTTTAAATTAATTGAATGTTAGTATATATTTTTCAATTTATTAAAAACATCATAGTACACCATTGACGTTCTTCAAGTTAATATGATATTTTTATAAAATCATAGATTAATTTAAGATTTGATTAGTTCATATGATAACATATGTTAAACAATAAAAGTTTGGAAAGAATCATGCACTAACCCAATTTTATAACTTTTTACAAGCAATCTAATGCTGGGTAGACCAAAGAATGGGATCAATTTCATCATTAGTAATTGAACTTAAAGCTAATCGCTAAAAAATAACTGAATTATTTTTCGTAACGAAAATGTTACTAAATTTAATATTGTTTTGCATAAAAATCATGTTTATCGATTTTCGACAATGATCCTTATCGGAATGATGATATGGCATGCCATGTTAGATGGTTAGATACACGTGGAGCTGGATATATTGTCGTGTCATAAGCTGACAGTCACATCATTTTTTTCCATACATATCAGCATGCACATTAGCAATTCTTCATCCAATTTTTGAAACCTTAAGTGAATGTGAAAAAAACCATATCGTGGCTGCCATTTTACTTCCGATCAATCTATTTACTAATTTTCCTCAACCTTTATGTTTCTCTTGCCTTTGTTCCTTCATAATTTCAAGATTTCATGCTCTAGATTCATACTTGATCGCAAATGGGTTTTGGAATTTCTAATGGTTTATGCAACACAGGCCTTCATTTGATAAGCCAAATTGTCATTTATGAAATGAAAGTACAAGAAATGGAGAATATCTCAACCCAGAAAGAAAAAAGAACCAGCTCCAATATTGTTGCTATTCCGCTAGGGAGATCAATCAAAAGAAAAAAAAAAGGCCATGAATGAAGAAATTAGAACACAGCAGCTCCAGCTATTGTTGCTATTCATTTCGTACACCCTCTCTTCTGCCCCAAATGTATTAGAGAGAAACTTGAGAAGCAGGAGCTGAAGCCAAAAAGTTCAAATCTTTATACCCATTGAAACCATTATTCTCACCCCTTAGCTACTGTAGACTCATTTTGAAACCAAAAAAAGAATAAAAAAATGAAACAATAGCTCACAAACAGAGCAAAAGACCAAATTTTGGAGGCAAAACAAGGAGAAACAGAACCTTCTAACTCCGTTTCTCCCTAAACTACGAAAAATAGAAGATATGGAGTGGAGAGAACAACGGCAACAGTAAGCGAAGTTCTTCAGATCTGAAGAGAAAAACGAAGTGATTCTCCATAACTGGGTAAAATAGCAGCCCCTTCTAGTTCCTCTTCTCCCTAAACTACTAATCGACACTCTTTCCTTTCTGGGTTTTCTAAGAAAACTCATAAGCACTCTCTTTCGCTATCTGGGCCTCCGAGATTTTCTTGAACCCAACATTTCTTGGCCCAAAGCTTCTTCTCGGTTACCCAAGTTTCATTCCATCTCCGCTCTTCTAATCCGCGAGATCCTCCCTGTCGTTAAGTTTGCTGACCTTGTTGACCCGCCGGATAGCTGTGCTGTGTGCTTGTAGGAGTTTGAAGATGAATATGAGATCAGATGGCTTACAAATTGCCGGCATATCTTTCATAGGAGTTGCTTGGACTGGTGGGTCAAGTACGACCACAAAAGTTGCCCGCTTTGCCGGACGCTGGTGATTCCAGATGATATGCAAGAGAATTTCAATGAGAGATTATGGGCTACTTCTGCTGTTCCTGAATTTTATGGGGAGTATTCTCAAATTTTAGACTTGAAGATTAATTTTTTTCCAAGATTTAGCAATTTACAAAAATAATAACAATAAAAAAGAAACAATTTTACATTTTATTTTCCTCTTTTGAGGTGATGTCTGTACATATACAAATGATAAAAAAAAAAAAAAAAAAAGAAAGAAAGAGAGAATTTAGATGATTTTGTATAGATTTTCTTTCTATTATGGGTTAATGAAGCTAATTTCAGTCCTATTTTCCTCTTTTGAAATCTTGTGCCACGTGTCAACTTCTTATATATCACTGATGTGGCAGGCATAAGAGTAGGGAAAATGATGTGGATGCAGACGTTGATAAATGCAAATTTATCTATGTTTTTAATGTGTTTTTACAATATTTTTAGGATAGTTTTATATTAATTTAGTTGTTTTAATAGTTAGTTTCTTCAATTGATGTTTTAATTGTCTAATTAAGTGTTTTTGGTGTTTTTAGGACTTAATTGAAAGAAGAAAAGAAAGTTAGAAGGGCTTAAATGAAGTTTGGCTTTTGGGATAACTTTGCAAAGAGGAAGAACAATTCACGTTTTGGGCAGAAGCTTAACACTCCGTGGAGTGTAAATCCACTCCGTGGAGTGTCAAGACACTAGGTAGAGTAATGGAATGCTTTGGCACCTTACTCTACCGAGTGATGGAAAGATAACTTGCCTTGCTCCACCGATTGATACCTTGCTCCACCGAGTGTCCCATTGCCTTGATAGCTTGCTCCACCGAGCGACCCACCTAATTCATTAATTAAAACAAAGTTGCTCCACCGATTGAGGAACACACTCCACCGAGTGTGTCGATTCTCCAAGGCACGTGCACGATTTATTTCGGAAGGAAATTAAGAGAAGGAAGGTTAGGGTAAAACTCTTATTTTGGAGGATATAAAAAGAGCAGTTTTATTCTAGGACGGCGGCTTGGGCTTTTATTCTCTGAGTTCTATTTTCTTTCTCTTTTACAATGTTTTTGATGGAGAACATGAGCGGCTAAGTTTTATATTCTGATTCAAGGGTGATTCGATTTCAATTGTAATTTTGTGAGGCTTCGAACTCGACAAGGATTTCTTCAATCTAAGTAATTCTTATTTTCTTGTTCTTATTTTCTATGAATTATTTGTATTGATTAACTTGACGCCTTAATTCAATATTGATTTTTCTATTGCTATCCATGAGTTTGTGATCCGTAATTGTCATGAATGATTGATTTTAGTAGCAAGGAATTGGTTTATGTGTGTGTGAATTCGGCTTTCCGATTTACATAGCTTGCATAATAGATTCTAGGGAAATTGAGATGCAAAGTTAATTGATTTGTAGCTATCTCGATCAATTAATCTTTGTCTTAGTCATTCTCATTAACTCTTAATGCTATCATTGAAATGATATGGAACGCTATCGTGCCCAGTTAAATCAATGGTAAGATTTGATTTTAAATGCTTTGTTTGAGTCAATTATATTAGGAGAATTATTGCTTTCTACGGCTTTTCCGATTAAGTAGACTAAGTTCTTGGATTGAGAAATTAATCTTTAAGCCTATGATCGAAGTTGCAATTGGATGAGATTTACACCTTTGAATTGGAAGTTTGGTAAGATTGATTTTCATTTAATTCAATATTTTTGCTCTCTGTTAATTTCTTGTTAATTTACTTTTAGTTTCAATTCAAAAGATTCAAAACCCCCCATTTACTTTATACTTTTGTTTTAACATTGAGAAATTAATCATCATAGTTCTCTTGGGATTCGACCTGGTTCCACTATTCCTACAAGTTAGTTTAGGTGAATCAGTATTTATTTTTGGAGGGCGTCGACAACCCGACCAAAATTTGGCGCCGTTGCCGGGGAACTATATTTTTAGTTTCTCATTGTTTTATTTATTTGTTTGTTTTTGTTTATGACTCGTTCTTCTCAGACCTTTGATTTGCAGTATAATCCTGAAATTGAGAAGACAGCGCGTCGATTGAGAAAAGAAGCTAGATTAAGGAAGAGACGCCTTAAAGAAGAGGAATTGGAGATAGAATCGACAATTGGTGGAATTTCGATATTTGAAGAATTTGAAGAAAAGATGGCTGACAGAACTCTCAAGGAGCTAGCTGCACCAGATTTGAATCAACAACCTTTATGCATTACTTTTCCTAACCTTGCAAATGATTTTGAATTAAAATCTGGTTTGATTCATTTACTTCCTTCTTTTCGTGGCTGTGCAGGTGAAGATCCCCATAAACATTTGAAGGAATTTCACATTGTTTGCTCTGGAATGAAACCGCAGGGTGTGACTGAGGAGCAAATAAATCTTAGAGCTTTTCCTTTCTCTTTGAAGGATCAAGCTAAAGACTGGCTCTATTATCTTCCGTCGGGTTCAATTACTACATGGAGTGAGATGAAAAGGTTATTCCTGAAGAAATTTTTTCCTGCATCACGAGCTGCTAACATTAGAAAGGAGATTTATGGCATCACACAGATTACAGGAGAAACATTATATGAATACTGGGAAAGATTCAAGAGGCTGTGTGCTAGTTTTCCCCACCATCAGATTTCTGACCAACTCCTGATTCAATATTTTTATGAAGGATTACTACCAATGGATAGGAGTATGATCGATGCAGCAAGTGGTGGAGCCTTAGTGAACAAGACTCCTCAAGAAGCCAAACTACTGATTTCTAACATGGCAGAGAATTCCCAGCAATTCGGTACAAGAAGTGGAGGATCTACCAAGCAAGTCAATGAGGTAAGTGAACTTAAAAGTCAACTTTCTGATTTAACTGCTTTAGTTCGTCAAATGGCTGTAGGGCAACTGCAAACAGCGAAAGCATGTGGAATATGCTCACTTCAAGGGCATCCCACTGATATGTGCCCTACATTACAACAAGACTCCACACAAGAAGCCAATGCTGTAGGAGGATTTCTTGGTCTACCTCAAAGGAAATATGATCCTTATTCTAATCATTACAATCCTGGATGGAGGGATCATCCTAATTTTAGCTATGGAAATCAAGGAGGACAACAAAGGCCACCCCCTCAAAATTTCAATAGACCACCTCCAATTCCCACGCAAACTCAAGCTCCAACTTCAGGTATGTCTTTGGAAGATATTGTTAAAAATCTTGCTAATAATACTCTTCAATTTCAACAGGAAACAAGAGCCAACATTCAGGAGACAAGGACAAGCATTCAGAATTTAGGCAACCAAATTACTCAATTGACCACTTCAGTTAGTAAATTGGAAGCTCAAAATTCTGGGAAGTTACCTTCACAACCAGAAGTGAATCCAAGGGAGAATTGCAGTGCGATCTCACTAAGAAGTGGGAAAGAAATTCCATCAGGATCCACTCCATCAAAAGGAGCTGACATAAGCAACGAAGATGATGAAGAAGAAGCTTCCTCTAAAACGAAGCGAAAGGTAACATTCGATCCTCCTTTATCTCTTTCTTCTCATACCCCTACTCCTCCATTTCCTAGCAGGTTAGCTAAACCAAAGGAAGATGAGCAAGAAAAAGAGATCCTGGATACATTCAGGAGAGTACAGATCAACATTCCTTTGTTGGATGCTGTCAAGCAAATTCCGAAATATGCAAAGTTCTTGAAGGAGCTATGTACCAATAAGAGAAAAATGAAAGAAAAAGGGAAGGTTGAGGTAAGTAAGAATGTGTCCGCAATTTTGCAAAGAAATATGCCAGAAAAATGCAAGGACCCAGGTATGTTTTCATTACCATGTGTGATTGGTGAAAAGAAAGTTGAGCATGCTATGTTAGACTTAGGAGCTTCAATTAATGTAATGCCACTTTCTGTTTACCAAGAATTGAACTTAAATAACTTGCAAAAGACTGGTGTAGTTATTCAATTGGCCAACCATTCTTATATTCACCCCCTAGGAATTGTTGAGGATGTTTTGGTGAAAGTCAATGAACTTATATTTCCTGTAGACTTTTACATTTTAGAGATGGAAGGTAATTCCTCTTCGAAATCGGCTTCGATTTTGTTGGGAAGACCTTTCATGAAGACGGCAAAGACAAAAATTGATGTAGATGAGGGTACTCTTTCTGTTGAATTTGATGGAGAGATTGTTAAGTTTAATATTTTTCATGCTATGAAATACCCTAATGATGTGCATTCTCTTTGTCAGATTGATGTAATTGATTCTGTTGTGCAGGATGTTCTTGCCCAAGGAAGTGTTATTAGGAAACACTTTGAGATTGGTCAAAAGGTGTTATACAATTCTCGTTTGAAGCTTATGCCTGGTAAGTTTCGTTCTCGTTGGATTGGCCCATTTGTTGTTACTAATGTGTTTTCCTATGGTGCAGTGGAAATTAAAAGCTTGGATACCGGTCAAGTTCTTACAGTCAATGGCCATCACTTGAAGATTTTTTGCGAGGGAGAATTTGTTCAATGTGTCATTAGCACACATTTGAATGATCCTCGATACTCTGATATTCTTAACAAGTAAGACGGTCCTAAAAGTCGAGCTGAGGACTAACAAAAACTCAGAACTATTTCTCTTTCTTTTACTCGTAATAAGTTTTATTTTAATAATAGGTTTAATTCTGTCATTTAAAGTTTTTGTCATTTTAGAGTTCGTCTTAAATTTTTAGGAGTCTCAAGTGTTTTTAAGGGAGTGGTTTTTAGTAAGGGTTCGGTGAAATATTGCTATATAAAAAAAAAAAAAGCAATCAATTTCGTGTTGATTTTGTCCAGAGTGTGACCACTCTGTGGAGTAAGAATACACTCCACCGAGTGGAATCATACTCGGTAGAGTGTAATCTTACTCTACGGAGTGTGGCA
The DNA here is from genome assembly GCA_037975025.1 of Excoecaria agallocha. Classification (NCBI taxonomy): domain Eukaryota; kingdom Viridiplantae; phylum Streptophyta; class Magnoliopsida; order Malpighiales; family Euphorbiaceae; genus Excoecaria; species Excoecaria agallocha. The sequence goes on from CM075816.1 coordinate 22,391,405, forward strand.
TATTATCAAAAAAAAAAAAAAAAAAGAAAAAAATTAAACGATTTTTGCTTGGCTTGCCCGTGGGGTCATACTCGGTAGAGTGTGAAGACACTCCACCGAGTGTCCCTCATCCCACCAGAACCGATAAAAGCCTTTCTCTTCACTTTTTCACACACTCACTCATATTTGCCAAGTTTTCTCGTTTGTTGTGTATTACTCGGGTTCTCTCATTTCCACTCCACCGAGTAAGTCTTTTGCTTTCTAGATCTTCATTCTACATTCACTCATCACTCAAGTAAGTTCCTTGTGCCTTTAAATTATTTTATTTCTTTGTTGGGTTCTCAATCTATTCCCCAAAGTTGTGCATTCGTACTTATTTTGAAATGAAATCTTGCATTGTTCTTGACATGATTTGAAGTAATTATGCTTGTAATTGAGTTAGGTACATGTAATTGGAAGCTTTCTACCACCACCACCTCCGCCATCCGAGTGCATCAAGTTTGAGTTGCTGTGGACAGCAACAACTTTTGTGAGGGGGGTAGCGCTACTCTGAGATCTAGAATGTTGCTGACATCCAGGAAGTCTACTTTTTCTTTTTCTTTATATCATGAAAACACTTGTGTTCTTTTGTTTTATGTTTTGTTTTTAATTTTTAGTTTACCTTTTTGGTGTGTAATAGTAATGTTAGGAGCAACTTGGTGCTGTAACTAACTTAGTGATGATATGAATAGTTGCTTGTTCTTGGTTATTTAGTTGTTTTTTTGTCCTTCGAATACATAGTTAATTAGCATGTATCACTTAGCTTACATAAAGCTTAGTTTGCCCCAGTTCTTCTCAAAATTTGAACAAATTGAACTTGAATTTAGATTGTGCAATAATCAAGATTATGATTTAGCAATAAGGCAAGTAGGTTGTTCACGAAAATTTTGAGCTAATCTATTACTCAGCTTGGTTTATAATTATTAGTTTTCGCATATTTTAAGTGTAAAGGCCAGTTTTTGAACTTTAGAAAAACCAGTGCATTGAAATAGTTGAGCAATGAATTTTAGGACATTAGAACCTTCCTCATCACCCTTCAAAGCATAAAAGCAACTCAAGCAACTTAGAAAGTGATCTAGGCAGATTTTTCTTGTTGAGCTAATAAAAAAACTGTTTTCCCTACCCTTTTTGATATGATTAACCTTTGTTAGCCAATTTGAGCTTAATGAGGTATGCTTAAAGCGTACCATATCTATTGTTTTTGTTACACTCATCATAAAACATATAGCCTAAAAGCTTTTATCTACCCTCTAGAATTGGCCACTCTAGATTTGGATAGGTTTACATTTATTGGGCACTTAAATTAAGTGTAATGAGAATGATTGCATCATTTGGGGCAAGAATTGTGTTGTGAAGTCAAGTGCTTGTATAAATATCCTTGTTTTACCCCTATTTCTGTAGTTTGCCAGCAAAAGAAGCTAAAAGAAAAAAAAAAGAAAAAAAAAGAAGAAAGAAAAAAAAAATAAATAAAGCTAGCATATGGCAAAATTTTAAGTGTGGGGTAGTTAAAAAGGGAAAGAAATTGGGACTTCTCATAAAAAAAAGAGGGATTTCAGTCTTATTACTTCTATTTTGGGTTTGTTCAATGCTTAAGAATGTCAATAAACAAGCTTGATAAGGGAATTGTGCTTATTAGTTGGAAAAGGTATAAATGTGATTTATTCAAGTAAAGAGTGGCTAATTCTCTTTGATTATCTTTTGACCATTCTTCAATAGCCAATACCTTAAACCTAATTACAACCCAATTAAGACCTAAGTGATTCTATGTTTTGCTTTGAGTTGTTTAGCGGAGATGACCTTCGGGTTCCGGTGCTAAAGGAGAGGCCTATAGTGTTTCTAGAGTTTCAAGTGCGAAACCTTAAGTGTACTTAGTATACTTCAATTCTAAAGCTTGATTATAAGATGCATTGGTGTTTTGTTTTTGAAAATTGCTTAAATTATTTTGGTCTTTCACATATGGAAACTGATTCTTATCTCCTTGATTGAGTTTGTTTTAGCCATGATTTTATTGAGTGCTCTTGTTAAATGTTGAATTTAATCTTGAAATGTTTAAATCTAATTTTGAGTTTGATTATTCTGAGAAGTGGGTTTGTTCAAATTTGCTCGGGGACGAGCAAAAGCTAAGTGTGGGGTATTTGATAAATGCAAATTTATCTATGTTTTTAATGTGTTTTTACAATATTTTTAGGATAGTTTTATATTAATTTAGTTGTTTTAATAGTTAGTTTCTTCAATTGATGTTTTAATTGTCTAATTAAGTGTTTTTGGTGTTTTTAGGACTTAATTGAAAGAAGAAAAGAAAGTTAGAAGGGCTTAAATGAAGTTTGGCTTTTGGGATAACTTTGCAAAGAGGAAGAACAATTCACGTTTTGGGCAGAAGCTTAACACTCCGTGGAGTGTAAATCCACTCCGTGGAGTGTCAAGACACTAGGTAGAGTAATGGAATGCTTTGGCACCTTACTCTACCGAGTGATGGAAAGATAACTTGCCTTGCTCCACCGATTGATACCTTGCTCCACCGAGTGTCCCATTGCCTTGATAGCTTGCTCCACCGAGCGACCCACCTAATTCATTAATTAAAACAAAGTTGCTCCACCGATTGAGGAACACACTCCACCGAGTGTGTCGATTCTCCAAGGCACGTGCACGATTTATTTCGGAAGGAAATTAAGAGAAGGAAGGTTAGGGTAAAACTCTTATTTTGGAGGATATAAAAAGAGCAGTTTTATTCTAGGACGGCGGCTTGGGCTTTTATTCTCTGAGTTCTATTTTCTTTCTCTTTTACAATGTTTTTGATGGAGAACATGAGCGGCTAAGTTTTATATTCTGATTCAAGGGTGATTCGATTTCAATTGTAATTTTGTGAGGCTTCGAACTCGACAAGGATTTCTTCAATCTAAGTAATTCTTATTTTCTTGTTCTTATTTTCTATGAATTATTTGTATTGATTAACTTGACGCCTTAATTCAATATTGATTTTTCTATTGCTATCCATGAGTTTGTGATCCGTAATTGTCATGAATGATTGATTTTAGTAGCAAGGAATTGGTTTATGTGTGTGTGAATTCGGCTTTCCGATTTACATAGCTTGCATAATAGATTCTAGGGAAATTGAGATGCAAAGTTAATTGATTTGTAGCTATCTCGATCAATTAATCTTTGTCTTAGTCATTCTCATTAACTCTTAATGCTATCATTGAAATGATATGGAACGCTATCGTGCCCAGTTAAATCAATGGTAAGATTTGATTTTAAATGCTTTGTTTGAGTCAATTATATTAGGAGAATTATTGCTTTCTACGGCTTTTCCGATTAAGTAGACTAAGTTCTTGGATTGAGAAATTAATCTTTAAGCCTATGATCGAAGTTGCAATTGGATGAGATTTACACCTTTGAATTGGAAGTTTGGTAAGATTGATTTTCATTTAATTCAATATTTTTGCTCTCTGTTAATTTCTTGTTAATTTACTTTTAGTTTCAATTCAAAAGATTCAAAACCCCCCATTTACTTTATACTTTTGTTTTAACATTGAGAAATTAATCATCATAGTTCTCTTGGGATTCGACCTGGTTCCACTATTCCTACAAGTTAGTTTAGGTGAATCAGTATTTATTTTTGGAGGGCGTCGACAACCCGACCAGACGTGTCAAAATATGACACGTTAGCTAATGACGTAGCAATATGTCCAGCTTTATATGTGTCTAACCATCTGATTTGGCATGCCATATCATCATTCCGGCAAAGGTCATCGCCGGAAACCAGTCAATATAACTTTTGTCCAAAATAGTATTAAGTTTAGTAATATTTTCGTTATGAAAAAGTAATTCAGTTACTTTTTGACGATTAGACTTAAATTTAGTGACTATTGGTGAAATTGATGCCCAAAGAATGTGTAGTAACCTTGCAGTGATATTTCCTTTAATTTGATCACTACATATCATGTTTTTTCTTTTTATCTTTTACAATCACTCAACAAATATTTATAAGTACTCTTGAGATGTGAACAATTTTTAATATTTTAAAAACAAATTTGGCACTTTTTCAAAAAAATAAAATTATTTTTTTTCTTTTAAAAAAAAAAACTGACCTTTTCTGTTAGTTTTTAGCTAGACATATAACATTGATTAGTTCGTTCCACTTGCTTTGCTTAGCTAGTTATTATACTGCCTATAAAAAGGGGTTGTTTCCCTCTTTATTGAACGAGTCATTGTCTAGACCGGAAGACAAATTTCATCAACTAATGTAATAGTGAATTGTAACTGGTTGGTTCAAGTGATTTAATACTTGTGTCTTTTAAAAAAGATTTTAAGTTCGAATCTTTGTTAATAGCGAAAATCAATATTAGCAGAGTTTTACTTGTACAGTATGTCAATCCGGTTCGAACTGATAGCTCGTACGGGTATTAATATGCCATTGATTTGCTTCATAAAATTCACCTATATCCAATGTGCGTAAGAATTTTCCAAAAATAATAGTGCACTTTTTCATATTTACTTTCTCTCTTCTAAGTTAGGTTTTTGCCTTATTTAGCCAACGAAGACGATAAAATGCCTCAGCTGCACAGCAACTTCAGTTTTTTTTTTTTTTTTTGATAAGCCAAAGATTCTCATTAAAACAGAGGAGAATTACAGAGGGCAGAAATTCTCATCAATGACAACAGAATGAAGCACTCATGAACTATCCTAAGATGAAACAAAGAATGAATACCAACATATAGAACGATCACCCTAAAAGAGATTGAAAGAGACTGCTAAATGCTGAAGGTTAACTGGAAATACCAATTTGGTTTTGAAGCAAGGTTATTTAGTCCAAACAAAAAATAAATAAAAGGAAATAAATTAGTTATTCTTTTCATCATATATGACCTTAAATATATATCTATACTTTTAAAGTCACATTTAAAAAACACTTAAACTCATAATATTTAAAATTATTTAGGATTAAATTATCATAAAATCTTAAAAAAAAAATAGCATGTAAAGCCACGTAATACTGATGTGAGTAGTCGGCTAGTGCATGAATAGCACTAGGTATAATTTATTTTGCTTCATCCATCATTTGGGTTCTAAACTTGTAAAACAAAGTATTTCCAATACATCAACTATTTGAAAGTCATTTTTAACGCTTAAACTCATAATATCTACGAGTAATTGACAAAGTAAGCTGACCTGGCTGGCCAGCTATCGAGGAGCTGAACCCTCTCAATTGGGATAAAAATTGCATAAAAGGAAACAATGCCAACTACAATAGCAGCAATAGCAAGAGAAGGAGAACTGCCTAATACCGCATATGTGCCTGCGAGGAAGGCTATGATCAGGGAGTAAATGGACACGATCAGGACACTAGCACTCCTTGCCAATGCTTTGACATCGGAATCATGAACTTTGTTTAATGTCAAAAACAAAAAGGGAAGAACCATTAGGGTAGCAGATGAACTAAATGCAATAGTATTAGCTATCACAAATACCCCAAATGCAGCTTTTCTGCTTAAAATAGCCATGCCTGCGTGCTCTTTACTGTCACTGTTGTATCCACCAGGCATAGTAATGGCTGCTGAAAATGTTACTGATGCAATGATTGTTGCTATTGCCAAGATAATATTAGAAATCTCCTTGGCCATTTTTGAAGGTGTTTTTTCATTAGGATTCTCAGATTGTAGCCTTTGCATCTCAGAAGACTTCACTTCCCTGGTTTTCCTGCTCATGGAACTTTCCAAACTTTTAACACCTAGAGGCAGTAGCAGATCCTGCAACAATCCATGTGATGAGTGTTAAGTCATAGCTTAAACTTGATCAGGATAATTGGATTTCAATTGTTTTAAGATCAGAAAACAGAATTTGTTAAGGTCAGAGAACAGATTCTGTGCATTGCAATTATAGATTGACTTTAACAGATCTTATAGGTAGCTGATTTTGTGGACTAATTTAGATTTATTAGAATTTAATAACATGTATATGCACCTCTGATTGAAAGTGAATAAAACATCAGAAAACTTGAAAGTGTTCCGTTTCTAATTGCATACCTTTGATTCGGCAATATCAAATGGATTGAAGCCTTCGTTGTTAATAGCCCATTTGTCGATTCGAGGATGAATAGCAAGATCAAGTGCAGCTTTCTTGTGCTCTTGAAGAACAGCTAAATGGAATGGTGTGTTTCCATCAACATCTTGTGCATTTATGAGATCATCAAAAATAGGAAGGGAAAGGAGCATACGAACTGTGCTTCTGTTTCCTCTTTCAGCAGCAATGTGAAGAGCTGTTCGACGATTATTATCCAATAACTCTGTAATACGAGGACATTTTTCAATGAGCTTCCGTATGACATCATCCTGGCCTGTCTTTGCTGCAATATGAAGTGCAGACATGCCTTCTCGATCTTTTGCAGAAGCAAGGGAAATATCCATGTCTAATAATAATTCAACAGCTTGTGAATTGCCTAAGTATGCTGCATAATGAAGAGGAACCCATCCACAGTCGTCAGCTTCAGCAATTGTTGATGAATTTCTCCTAAGAAGTTCATACAAGAATTTGCCATGCCGATTATCTGTGGGGATCCCTTTAGTTTTATTAGTTTCAAATTGTTCATGCAGCAGAAGTTTAATTAAGAATTCGAAGGCAGAGGTAGAAATGACTTTACCTGCTCTCCTAAAACAAAATGGAAACAGAGTATTCAACACTGACGCAAAGAAACTGATCAGGTGCAGAAACGAGGATGCTGAATGTCACAGGTAAAAATTTGCTGAGTTTGATAAACAGCTAAGGTTATAAAGCAAAAGAAAACAAGATTTATATTCCACAGATCAAAACAATAAAACTTACTCTTTCCTTGTCGGATGATGGCTGCGTGCAAGACATTCATTCCATTCCTTCCTCTGTAAGGGCATGTTGGAGAGGAATTGTGAATATGAATAGCAATGTCATAAAACTTTCGTTCCACAGCAATGAAGAGGGGAGATTCTCCAGCATTATTTGTAATTGTTGTGAGAGTTTGATCTTCATCTACCAATAATTTCACAACTTTAATGTGTCTATTTTTCACAGACACATGCAAGGCTGTATCTCCCTTCAGATTTACCATTCTCAGTAAATTCTTCTCGGCTTCAATTTCTTCTACAACTTTGGCTCGATTGATTAGAAGTTTTGCAATTTCTAGATGCCCCAATCTTGCTGCAATATGCAACGGAGAATCACCGTTTGCGTTAGTCTCATGCACAAGAGACGGACATGAATCAATTATCTTCTCTGCAATATGTTTCCATCTGCATTTTGCAGCAACGTGAAGAATGGTATTCTGCTGGTCAGTTGTTACCTGCAAAAACCTGTGTCTATCGTTAATGCTTAAACTCTCAAAATAGCTGAGATTTCCTGAAACTACAGCTTTGTATGATACAGGATCCATCTTATGCAACTGCAAATAAGCAATTAGATTAATTAATGAGTCACTCTGCTTTAATTTGAATTTCAGAAGATATTCCTTGCAATTCATTCCTTTGAGAAAAGAAAACACAAACTCAGATATTCCTGATAAAACTTACACGCCACCCCAACTGGTTATTCTTTGATCCCATTAATAAAGCTCAACAGCAAGCAAATAAGCAACTGTGATAATTTGGAAAATAAATAAATAATTTGATAATTTTGCATTATTGTTTAAATTTGATCCGTGAGTTTTCGTGGACTCAACTATATATACACTACTAGTCGAACAGCCCCATTTCGGGCTGTTGTAAATAAATATATTAATAATTTAATATGAATATTAAATATTACAGTCTGAATAAAGAAATTCTTCATTTATGCAATATTTTTTTTATCGTCTATGTGAGTTATATTGTTTGGATGTAGTTCACAATTAGCAATTATTTCACATTTAAATATGCATTAATATATATATATATATATATATATATATATATATATATATATATATATATATATATATATATATATATATATATATATATATATATATATATATATATATATATATATATATATATATATATATTATCCTCATTAATGTGCTATTTTGGATAAAAAAAAAGTAACAAAAACCCATTATTACGTATTTCCTCAACAAAGGAATATATATATATATATATATATATATATATATATATATATATATATATTATCCTCATTAATGTGCTATTTTGGATAAAAAAAAGTAACAAAAACCCATTATTACGTATTTCCTCAACAAAGGAAGCATAAACACTTTAGAAAAATAAAAAAGGAAATGAAAGAAAAAGAATAATTAAAAGAATGAACATATAAATCATTTCAAAGCCTACATAAACAGATATATTATTAAGTTGAGAAAGAAAAAGAGGTGATATAAATGTAAGTAATCATATTTGATATATCTAGAAATTCAAAAATTTTAATTTAATAAATTAAAAATTAATAAAATCAATTATTATCGTTTAAGAGATATATATAATATTAAATAATCATTGTGGCAATTAATTAATAATATATGGAGACGAACAATTGATTAATAAATGATTAATCCCTTGTTTTGATTTTATTTTGTTTTCGTATTTCCATTTTCTTATAGTTTGTTTAAACGTCATCTTAATTCAAACTTTTCTTATTATATAACCTTTCTTATTATAATATGGACACAAAAAAAAAATTTAAAAATTTAAAAAATTAAATATGAACACAAAGCAACTTTAGCAGTTTCACTTAAATTAAAAAGAGGGAGAGAGAGAAAAGAAATAATAAATTACCGAAATTGATTTATTGCTAAAATAAGACATTATTTTAATTTGAATTCCTTTAATATATGGAATAAAAGCATCATTAAATCAACAAATGATCAACCGTCCAAATGCTCTCCACGTACCCTTTTATACACTAGCGCAAGAAATCTCTTTCTCGTCGTTTCAATCCTATTTCTTAGCTATAGCTCGGGTTTTTCATTCTCTCTGTGGTTACTAGTCATGGATTCAACCTCACCGCAGTGGGCTAGCCTTCGAGCTAACTTGTTGTTGAAGATCGCCAAATGCCTCGATACTCGCCATTAGGATTATGAAAGTCGTTGCTACCTCAAGATTGGAGATGATTTTGCAGTGATTGCTTTGCATACTGGTTTTAAATTGGCTGTATGGAGATTTGGGGACAAGAAATGGAACAATATCAAAGGTAATGGTGAGCGAACCATTTATGAGGATGCTGCTTATCATAATGAAAAATCTTATGCCATTGATAATACAGGACTGGTAATTTCAGTTAATCCTGTTTCTCTTGAAGTAACTGAACTTTCGCCTGTAATTTGGGGACGAAATGTTCCATGCGGTGGGCAGTTTAAGTATGTGGTGAAGTCTTTTGCGAATTTGTTTAGAGTCGATAAGTACTGTCTGGATGATTTTGAAATGTTAGCTCATTATTCATCAGATTCTGATGATAATTGTCCTGTTCCATTGATTGTCTACAAGCTGGATGAAGAGAAGCGTGATTGGGTTCAGGTGGAAGGATTGAATGACCAGGTGCTGTTTATTGGTTATGATGTCTCATTCTCTGTGTTGGCAAACGAATTTCATGGGTGTAAGAGGAATTGTGTTTATTATGATGATGATTCATTTGCTGAAGGGGATGCTTTTTCACCCAGGAAGCGATGCTGGGTTTGTTTGATGTGGAGGCTGGTAGTAGTGGTCCATTGTCTAACTTTCCCGGCTATTATGAGATTTTCTGGGCCTCCTCCAACTTGGCTGAAGTCAAATGCTAATGTGATTCGACACTAAATGTGAGTATTATATTATTCTAAACTTATAGAAGCTAGTTTGTGTGGTTTGTTAATTCTGAATTTCAATTGTGCAATTATTCTTTCATGGTTGCTTTAGAAGATGAATTCTACCGTGAAAAATGTGTTCAATTTCACATCGTTTCTGTCCTCTTTTCTTCTTTGTATTCAGGGGAGCACGTAGTTTGTTCCAACCATTTAATCCAACCCATATAATCTATTTTCCTTATAATTTTATTGGATTACCATAGTCCATATATATGGATAATCTATGCATATGGATAATGGGTTATTGTATAATCCAACCATCTAAACTATTTTTCTACTAACCCGGTCCGAAATTCAATCTCAATTTTTTTTTGTCTGAGATTCCCACCTTCCCTTGTGACACAACAGCCCCTCTGTTTCTTTTATGCTGCTATCGTGCCTTCCGGCCTCCACCAACAACTTTCGCTGCCGGTTTCGAGTTTTTCTCTCTTCTTGCTCAAGCAATCTCGAGATTGGTCAAGCTCTCAAAAACTGTCACTGTCAAAATCCACCATCAGTTTCGAAGCTTTTGAGATAATTTGCAATGTCCAGTTTTTGGAGCATTGAGAACTCATTAAACTGCAAGAAGCTTCGAACTGCTGGTACTAATTGCTTCACTCTGTGACCGTCATGTGACAGGCCATATTCAAAATTAACAAAGAGAACTGCTTCTTTGAACTTGAACTGATTAACAAGGAAATGAATATATATGTGGCCTTATAAGAAAACAGAAACAAAGGAAGAAGAAGACAATCTTCTTTTATTTCAGTTTGCTCTATTAAAACAGGAGTACAACAGAGCATATATTTATACTAATGAAAACACTAACTTGAGTTACAAGAAAGACTAACTATAGTTACAAGAAAACAAAGAAGTAACTATAGTTAAAAGTAACAAACTAACAGAAAACTAAAACGCTTCTAACGCTATATTCTTCATCCCCCCCTCAAGTTGAGCTTTGGTGAATATCAACCAAAGACAACTTGGAAGAAAGCTTAGAAAATAACGGAGAAGACAGAGGTTTAGTAAACAAGTCAGCAATTTGAGAAGTGGAATGAATATGAAGAGGAACAATAAGACCAGTTTTATATTGATTCCGAACAACATGACAATCGATGTCGATGTGTTTGGTACGCTCGTGAAAAAACGGGATTAGAGGTAATATGTATGGCAGATTTGTTATCACAAAACAGAGGAATAGGGCGATGCACTGAAATCTGGAATTCTTGCAAACAGATACGTAAACCCATTGAAGCTCGCACACAGTGGAAGCCATGGCACGATACTCAGCCTCGGCTGTACTACGAGAAACAGTAGATTGTTTCTTGGTCTTCCAAGAAATGGGGCAAGAACCCAAAAAAATACAATATCCAGTTAAGGATTTTCGAGGTCTGAGGGACATGTAAGCCCAGTCTGCATCAGAGTAAGCAGAGAGAGAAAGATCAGAGTGCGAAGGAAAAAGAAGACCCAGAGAAGGTTGCTGCTTCAGAAACTTAAGAAACATAGAGAACATGCTGCAAATGAACTTCTCGTGGTGATTGAAGATGTTGGCTTAGCTGTTGTACTGAATAAGTGATGTCTGGTCTTGTAAAGCCTAGATATAATAAACGACCAACCAACCTTCTGTATGCAGTGGGGTCAGAGAGAAGAGGACTAGTTTGATCAAGTAAATCACCACCCTTAGGAAACGGAACTTTCTTAGGTTTAGAAGTTAACAGACCCGAAGAAGCTAAGAGGTCTAAAACATATTTTCGTTGATTAAGAAAGATACCATCATCATTTCGAATAATTTCCAGCCCCAAAAAAATACTTAGCCTCCCCAAGATCCTTTATAGTGAATTTCTTATTTAGTGCCAACTTTAACTTGTGAACTTCAGAAAGCACGTTACCAGTAATAAGTAAGTCGTCAACATAAACCAGAACTACCAAGGAAAACAAAGGTGAATGAAGAAGAAACAAGCAATGATCATGAGGAGACTGAACAAACCCATATGCCAATAGAAAATCTGTCAATTTCAGCATTCCATTGGCGGGAAAGCCCTGCTTGAGGCCATAAAGAGATCGAATTAATTTTGCAAACCTGTCCCCGCCGAGCTTTGGAATATCCTTGAGGAGGATGCATGTATACCTCTTCCTCTAAATAACCATGCAAGAAAGCATTGTTAATATCAACCTGATGAAGAACCCAGTTTTGAGCAGCAACAACAGCAAGAAAAATTCTAACAGTCACCACTTTTGCTACAGGAGAAAAAACTATCCATATAATCCCTCGCCAAAGACTTGATTATAGCCTTTTGCTACAAGACGGGCTTTATGTCGATTTATGGAGCCATCTGGGTTAAGCTTCAACTTGAAAACCCATTTACAACCTATAGCTTTCTTGCCTCTTGGTAAGTCTGTCAATGTCCAAGTATGATTCTGCTCTAGAGCAAAAAAGCTCATCTTCCATTGCTTGTACCCATTCCGGAATAGCTATGGCTTCTTGATAGCTCTGTGGTTCTTGATGCAAAGTAACATGAGCTAAGAATTCTGAGTAATCAGTAGGAACTTTAGAATTAGCAACAAAAGGAAACGTACAAGGAATATGAGGAGAAGTAAAACCAGATGGAGTATGAACCAAAACATTATTCACAATATAATCTCTGAGCCAAGTGGGTCTATGTTTTGGTCGAGTACTCTGTCTATCTCCTAGCACAGGGACATTAATAGCATCACTACTAGATCCCTCTTGAAAAGGTACAGCAATTGAAGGAACAACAGGGTCAGGTATAACTTCGTCAGTAGGGCCTAATTCTGGTGTTGATGAAGAACTTGGAGATACATCCTCAATAGGAAAAATATCATCAACAGTGGTAATATTATCAAAGCCAGTTACTCGTGGAAGAGGAGTATTATTCAGATCTGAAAATGCAGAATTCTGCTGGAAAGGAAACATATCCTCACGAAATACTACATCTTTAGTGACATACACCCGCTTGTTTTCCAAGTTATAAATCTTATATCCTTTGACTCCTGATACATACCCCAAAAAAACGCCTGTACTAGCCCTTGCAGCAAACTTATCTTGATAAGGTTTAGTGTGTGTCATATAGCATAAACATCCAAATAATCTCAAGTCAGTAAAATCTGGTGGTTTCTGATACAGAACTTCATATGGACTTGCCCAATTTAGAACAGCAGTAGGAAGTCGATTGATAAGATACGTTGCATGTAGAATAGCCTCTCCCCAAAAATGAACAGACAGATGAGCTTGTAGTAACAAAGCTCTGGCCACTTGTAGGAGATGCCTGTGCTTCCTCTCAACCCGTCCATTTTGTTGAGGACTATAGACACATGTTCTTTGATGAATAATTCCAAAATCAGTAAATACAGCTTGACAAGAACGACCAAGAAACTCCCCTCCATTATCAGTTCTAACAACTTTAACGCCTTTGCCAAACTGCGTCTTTACCATTTTAATGAATTTCAGCAGTGTAGAGCTTGATTGATCCTTGGACTGCATAAGAAAAGTCCAAGTGCACCTACTATAGTCTTCTACAACGGTTAAAAAATAAAAAGCACCTGATAATGACTGCTGCTTATACGGTCCCCATACATCAACATGCAACAAGTCAAATAAAGTCTTGCTATGACTATCACTAGGTGGAAACTGCTGTCGTGTTTGTTTGGATTGTGCACAAACATCACAAGGAATAGTATGAAGAGGACTTGTATTATTTGAAAAACCAAGTTTTTGTACAACCATTGCAGAAGGATGTCCAAGTCTCCTATGCCAAAGAGAATCATTACAAGAAACTGCATTAACTAAACACAAATCACCAGCTTTAGAAGAATGTTCTCTAATTGCATATTCATCAAACGAACTAGCATCAAAATAGTAAAGATCTCCTGAAGCTTTCCCAACTGCATGAAATTCCCTAGTCTTCAGGCCCTGTAGCATGCAAAAAGATGGATGGAAGATGCATATCAATGACTCGGCCTTCAAAAGCTTACTGACTGATAACAGATTGTGTTTGAATGTGGGAATATACAAAACATCTGTCAACAGAATGTTCTTGCTGAACCATACACTTCCAACCATATTAACCTCCTTAACCGAACCATCAGGCAAATGAACATTTTTGGACTTATGAATAGGATGAAGATGACAAAAAATACTTTTGTCTCCAGAAATGTGACTACTAGCTCCTGTGTCTATTATCCAGCAAACATTCCTGAAGCATACAGTATTTACAGATAGAAAGGAAGAATTACCTGCAAAATCTTGAGCAAAACTAACAACCTCATCTTGAGTCTGCTTGCCTTTCATCATCTTCATTAATTCCTGTTGAATTAATTCTCTCATGCTAAGATTATCAATGCCAGTTATTCCCTCATATGTATCATCTAGACTCATTGGTGATTCTGCCATATTCACCTGCGTAATCTTATGTCCCTTCTTTTTCTGTTGTTTCTTGAGATCCATATACCATTCTGGATATCCATGGAGTTTAAAACAAGTCTCCTTGGTATGTCCAGCCATTCGACAAAAACTGCAATTTTTATCTTCCTTCTTCTGCTTACCAGTAACTTTCTGTCCTCTCGTATTACTGGTTAGCATAGTAGCATTGACCAACAACGCATTATTATCAGTAATCTCAGCATAGCTATCTGAAATTTGTCTTTATTTTTCTACATTCATCAACATGGAATAAACCTTGTCTATGTTTGGATACGGATCCATCATCAATACTTGATTTTTAATGTGATTATATGATTCATTCAATCCCATCAAAAACTGAATAATCTTGGCATTCTCATTTAACTTCATAATCTTGCCAGAAACATCACATGTGCATCTTCCACAAGTACATTGGGGAACAGGAACAACACATTGTAACTCATCCCAAAGTTTGCATAATTTTGTGAAATATATAGACAAACTAGAGTTACCTTGAGTAATTGTACCAATTTCTCTTCGCAACTGATACTCTTGAGGTCCAGAAGAATTGCCAAATCGTTTCTCCAACTTATCCCAAAGATCCTTTGCAGATGATACATATAAGAATGCTTCATGTAGTTCCTTGGTAAGTGAGTTAAGAATCCAAGATTCAACCATAGCATTCACACTAATCCAGTCTTCATATTCTTCTGAATCCTCAGCAGGCATTTTAATCCTTCCTGTAATAAAACCTAACTTGTGTTTTGCAGCCAATGCCTTCTTCATGGAAGTACTCCATGTGCGGTAATTGAAGCCATTCAACGGAGTAGTAACTAGATTAATACCTGGATTATCAGAACTCTGTAAATCCAGTGGTTTCTTCATAGTTCCGATTCAGCTGGGTTTCTTCTTCGAGTACCTTCTTCTTGACCTCTTGCAATCTTGTAATGATGGATCTATTTTCGCCATTGATCTCAAGATTAAACAACGAAGCTTACTCACAATCACACAAAAAACTTGAAAAGAAACTTCAAATCAGAACTCAATGCTCTGATACCATATAAGAAAACAGAAACAAAGGAAGAAGAAGACAATCTTCTTTTATTTCAGTTTGCTCTATTAAAACAGAGTACAACAGAGCATATATTTATACTAATGAAAACACTAACTTGAGTTACAAGAAAGACTAACTATAGTTACAAGAAAACAAAGAAGTAACTATAGTTAAAAGTAACAAACTAACAGAAAACTAAAACGCTTCTAACGCTATATTCTTCAGCCTTAAATCTTTATGTTTTCTCTGTTAATAGCGTAGCTTGCATCGGTCATAATGTCCCTACACTCTCCAAGAAGAAAACCATAGGAAAAACTTTGCAAGACTCGGCATTGCGCGAACTGGAATTGGCTCTTACATTGCGAAATGAACAATTTCCATTTCTCAAAAGTAATTGGCTACTTCGAAGACAACTACAGTGAATCGGACAGCAGACCTTTTAAATACAGAAATACAAACCACAAGGACAACTGATTTCAAGCACAGGCCAAATGCAACACCAACTAACAAATCCTGATGCCAACTGCCACTGAATCGCAAATTACCCAAAAGATGCGGCAATGCAATGAATACAGACGAAAATTTGCAGCTGCAAGCATCCATTTCCTGGCAGTAAAGGATGCAACAAGATCCGCCGGCCAAGAATCCAGAGAAGAGTAGCAAACAAGGGGTCCGGAACTAGGTGGATACTACGAAGTCCACCAGTCAAGGATAGGAAATATCAGAGCCTGCATTGATGACAAAATTCCTCCAGCCAGATAGCAGTTCATTTCGTAAATCATAAGGCAACTTTATTACTGCGGTAACAATATTTCTAATATCATGAATCCAAAATGCAACTTGGCCTACTAGAGAGACTTGCTAAGTCACTGCTAAATTCGCTGACCTCTCTGCAAAAACAACACTTTTTGCAGGTCTAATTTAAATTGTGCAATTCTGACTTCATTAATGTTCCCCAACTTTGTATCAGTGCATCAAGTTGAGTATCCTAATCAGAAACATAGAGCATTGACTCTAAATTGTGCTGAAAGGGACATCAAATTAGAAATATGAACACGAAAGCTGAATATATGCAATGTTCCACTTCTCTTTTTTTTTTTTTTTGTCACCTAAGATTTCTTGGCATTTAGAAGTTTGAAAAGGAAATATGTAATAAAAATTGTAAAAGGGAAAAAGGACAAGATGACAATAATACCATTAATGTATAGATGCAAGCAATGACGACAAAGGCGAGCAGGGGATGATTAACTTACAGCTAACCTTCAAATGTAATCTGCACCAAGGATATATGATGTGAGAGGGGAAAATAATACAATAGAGGCCTTGCTGAAGTCAAGACTCCATCCAACTCTTCTCCTTTCCTTGCCTCTTTCTCCCAAACCCATATAAATATGGGAAAAGAAATCGTTTATTCAAAGGATTTCAAAATTTCAGGCGCCCAATTCCACTTTCAAGGAAGTGCTTCTACAGCAAAAAAAGCTTAGCTCTTGCCAAAAGTAGTGTATAGCGTGCCATAAATTCCACCATGGACGTTCCAAGTCTAATGAAATTTTCTTGTACAACTGAGTAAACAAAACTATAAAAAAGAAATTTGCCATATCCGTAATTATAATACTCAAAATAAAATTAACTATAAGACCGATCCATTAAAAGCCTAAGATCAGAAACCCATAAAATTCAACACTCAAAGCTATAAATTTGACAGGTATACCCATAATAAGAGTGGCTCTCTCTCTCTCTCTAACTCTTAATTCTCTCTTTTCATTAAGCTTTCTCTCCATACTTCGATAGCTAACTTAGATATCGAAACTCAAAAGCCCGACAGAACGGGCTAGTTTCCTTTTTTTGCATGTCATTAAAGCTTCATTCTTTATGGCCGTCAATCTCTCATTCTACGATAAAATTTTGTGTTTTATCATGTTATATCTAATATAAAGAAATTTTCTTAGCTCTAAGACAGCATTTTTATTTGTTACTATTTCGTATAAAAATAGTATTTAATTAACGGTGAATGGATATTTGACCCACTTATCTATTAAATTACTTAAAATCTAATCAAGTTTACATTAATAAAAAATTCATGTCTTCATAAATAAAGTATTTAGTATTGAAAGTTCTAAATTAATAAATCTAAATTTCCTTATAAATCATTGTTTTGACTAGCCAACTCATTTACATAGCTTCTAAATTACAATGTACTTTTTAATAATACGAATGGGTTTCCAATGAGCAGTTTTGCCCTAATAAAACAGTAAATTTTATCCTAACATTAATTTGGGGCAATATTTAACCCTCATATTTCAAAAAACAGTGCAATTATCTCTGCCTTAACTTTTTCGTCAGTTTGACCGAAAATCATAATTAATTGCTTATGTAGGATGATATGTGAACATCAAATAATACATCCACGTAGACGATTAACTGATAATTTTCTGTCAAATTAACGAAAATATTATAACAGAAATTATATTGCACTTTTTTTTAAAACATCAGAAAAAATATTGCCTCAAATTAAATTTTAGAAGCAAAACTGCACTTTTTGAAAAATTTCAGTAGTCTACAGTGGATTTTGTTTTATAATCGTGAATCAATTTAAAATAGGTTATTAATTTGCATTATTCCAAACTAATTTAATTATAATCATATAAAATTATCAAAACTGTTGAGATGAATTTAAGTGATTAGGCAAAACAGATAAGCCATTGACTCGCCAATACAAGACAAAGACTTTCTTCTTCTCCTCTCCATAAACTTCAACTTTACACTGATCATCACACAACCTCTCACCATTGAACTTCACCGGCGAGAGAGATGTCTGATAATGGCGAATGGGCCCACCTTGCTAAGGAATTGCTTCAATTGATCGGAGAGCACCTCGATTCTCGCATCGACGTTTGTCGATTTCGATCTGTATGTACTTCGTGGCGATTCTCTGTTTCTCCTTCTCACAAAAACTCCCCCTTCGTTTCCATCAAAATTCCTCGTCCTGTCCTCGCCGACGCTTTACTAACTCCGGTAACTTTCTGCCGTCTCGAATTTTCCAATTCCGATAGTTCAAGTTCTTCAGACTCTTCTTGGATGGCCTGTTTAACCAAGGTGGAGCAGTCAACTGACGGCGATCTCCAGCTTCTGAGCTCACTTTCAAACCGCCAAATACGGTTGTCTCCTGGTACGTTTCCGAAGACGATGAATTTATTAAACTTTCGGTTGGTGGAATTAATTAAGGCTTATTATCTTAAACTCTCAAACGGCCGTCCTGTTTTGGGGATTAACAAGGTGGTTCCGTTTCCTAATTCCGGTGAAATTAGGATCCTTGCAATCTTCCACGAAGGGAAATTAGGGTATTTGAGAAATGGAGATGAGAATTGGACTCTTTTAGATGATACAAATTTCCATTATGATGATATCATAGTTCACAAAGGCCAATTCTATGTGGTTGATAGATGTGGGATTATTTCTTGGATCGATTCCTCACTGAATCTGATTCAATTTTATCCGCCGTTGTACGGCTGCGGTGACCGGAAGCATTTGGTGGAGTGTTGTGGGGATCTTTGCATTGTAGATAGGTATTTCGATGGAGAAAGGAGAAAATGGGAAGATACTGAAGGTGAATGGAACCGAACGGGTCAATTTCGTAGGGGTAGAAACTTGCCAAAGTGTAAAACCAAGACAGTGGATGTTAAAGTGTATAAGCTTGATGAGGAATGGGGAAGATGGGTAGATGTGAGATCATTGGAGGATAGAATTATTGTTGTTGGGAATGAGTGCTGTTTCTCTGTTTGTGTTAAAGACTTTGGCGATTGTGAAGGGAATTGCATATATTTTACCGATCCATATGATGAAGATGTCGCTGGAGAAATTAGTGGCTTTGATGCTCGTGTGTTCAAGTTAGGCGATCGTAGCATTGGCAGGGCATCAAATTGCAATGGTTTTTCTCAGATATTGTGGCCTCACCTGCCTTCATAATTGACAGTTGCTTCACTGAACACGTTAATGATAGAAAATTGGCGACATTTTCAGGTTAATGGTCGAGTTAGTGTTTGGAAAAACCTTGGAAGTAAATTGATTTATGAATTTGCTTTTAAGTTTTACTCATGTATATGCATGGTTACTATTAGAGTTGCTCCGCATGCAGTGGTTGACAGTTTACCAAAGTTCTACATATACAACCACCAAACTTTTCCAAAGAATTCACATAACTTTTTTAATTTTTCGAGCAACTAGCAGCTATCTACGTACTTAAATTTGAAAACTTGAAATTCATTTGCTTATTACTTGAATTTTCAAATTTAAAGGTCTAAATAATTGCACTCGAAAAGTTTAGAAGACTATACACACACACGGGTTATTTTAATTGCATTTTCTACTTCAATACAAACTAATTGATAAAAGTTTTATTCTAAAAATTTGTATTTCAAAAAGTAAATAATTATTTGGTAATAAATTATTTCTTTTTTTCGTTTTTAATATTAGATATAATTACCACTGTAAAATAAAATAAAAGGTATTTTTGTTTAAAATAAAGTTTAAATCAGTTACCTTTAAAAGTTAAAATTCATATTTTTAGAAAGCCTTCAATTTCTAAAACCGAAGTGATTAAAAAATGTAATGAACCGATAAAAAAACGGATAAATCGATAAAAATCGGCTTGAAATCGGATAAAATAAAAAAATTCGGTTTGAACCTACAAAAATTAAAATTTGACCAAAATATCTATACAAAATTGTTTTTGCTGAAAAAAAAAATATAAATATAAATATAAAATAATTAAAATTTAGATAATTTTAATGAATTTTTTATGAATAAAATAAAAATTATAATTGATAAAAATTTTTGAATATTTACAATTTTTTTACTATATTCATCTTAAATATTTATTATAAATATTAAATAATTTAAAAATATTGCTTTATGATTCATGTTTGACGATAAATATATTTTTTTAAAGTATTTTTTATTTTTTATATAGTTATATTTTATAATATTTATAAAAAATTTGGTTGAATTCTATCGAATCAACTGAATCAAAAAATTTTTATCTTTTGGATTCTTTGTCTGGTCCAGTTTTAATAACAAATCCCCAAGCAAAAAAAAAAAAACATAAAATACAGTTTCATGTCATCACATGGAACAAGAAGTCAACAGTTTCCATCTTCAGATCCGTAACATTACCAAATTTCCTGAAAGAGCAAGGGAAAGAGATGATCAACAGGAGTGCTCACCAGTGGGCTGATCTTCCTAAAGAACTTTTGGGGAAGATCGCGCAATGCATCGATTCTCGCGTCGACATCCTCCGATTTCGCTCAGTCTGCTCCTCATGGCGATCTTCTGTTTCATTTCCTTCTTTTGAGGAGGAAATTCCTCCTCTTGTCCTCAAGCTTCCTCAACCCATCGGCGTAGATGCTGTTCTCTGTCGATTCGCTATTTTCCGGATGGAATTTATCCCCCAAAATCCCAATTCTCCTTCCTCTTCTTCCTCTTCAGTATCGGGGCAAAAGTGCTGGTTGGTTAAAATTGAAGAGTCCAAATTCGGAAAATTGAAGTTTCTGCATCCAGTCTCAGGCCACGTGCTATTTAGTGCTTCATTCATGTTGAACTTGCTGGATTTTCGCTTCGTCCAGTTAAGTAAAGCGTTTATGATTAAAGCTCAACCTGGGTTTAATATTTATGATTTTAACAGGACTGATCTACTTAGCCATTCTGTTCATGCGATAATTAAAGTAGTTTTATTTCCAGCTTCTGCTAGTTTTAGTGATAATAATTTTGGTATTCTGGCTATTTTTCATGAAGGAAAATTGGGTTACTGGAAATTTGGGGATGAAAAATGGACTATTTTAGATGATACCAATTTCCAATATGATGATATAATTGAATATAAGGGTCAATTTTATGTTGTTGATAGATGGGGTACTGTTTTTTGGATTGATTCTTCATTGAGGGTGATTCCGTATTCACCTTCATTGTTTGGTTGTGGTGGGCAGAAGAATTTAGTAGAATCATGTGGGAATCTTTATGTAGTTGATAGATATCTTGATGGAGAAAGGGGAACGTGGAAAGATTATGATAATCTTGAAGCTAGTGCTCGTGCATGGAGATTCAGGAAACCTACTCCTAATACTGTTGATTTCAAAGTACATAAGTTGGATGAAGATTGGGGTAAATGGGTTGATGTGAAATCATTAGGCGATCGAATCTTTGTTTTGGGTTTTGACTGTTCATTCTCCATTTCATCCGAAGAATTTGTTGGGAGCGAAGGGAATTGTATTTATTTCGCAGATGATAATGATTACAGGGGATCAGGATTGGGTAGTGATAGCATTCGTGTTTTCCGATTAGAGGATCATGTGATTGAGAAAGTGGATGGACTGCCTGGGTACTCTAAGCTGTTTTGGAAACCTAATACTGAACATTGCCTAAGATTGTTCGGCAGATCAATGTAAGTGCAAAATATCCTTAAATTTCTGTTATTTGTTTTCTTTTGTTTATTTAGTGGAGGTTATTGTATCATTCTGTTGTTATAATACTAGAACGTTTAATGGATTCAGCAGTTTCATCTTAAAATGAAAGAAGTCTAATGCAAATCACCAGGATGACAAGTAGTGTGGCTATCACTCAATAAAAGGTGCAGGAAGTCTCGAGTTCAATTTCTTCTTTGGACATTTGTAGTTGAGTTGCATGTCGTTTCTTGTAAGTGCAGTACAGTCCGTTCTTTAGAGTCTTTCAGGTCTACAGAGTATAACGTATGAAACGGTTTCCATTTCTTCAAAAGGGTAGTAATGATCCAAGGCAAGTCTTAAGGCAGGCCAAGACTCAACAAAAATGCAAATAATTTCCTTTTTCTAATAAGTGATCGATACTAAGCAATGCTTAGTATTTGGGGGTTGACCTATGCTTTTTCTGAGGAGCTTTTATCTTAGGTCAAACAATGTATGTAAATAGCTGTGGGTTGCAGTTGGATCTTCTGATAAGAAAAATAATTGTATGTTACATTTCAGCAGAGTAACAAGTTCAGTTTCCATTTATGTATGAAAATTCTATTTTCACTGTATCGCATCATTCTACAGTGATAAATAGATTAAGCAGGGTTCAGTTTCTCCTTAAAACTTGAATTGTTAGTCATTACTTCCGGTAATTTGCATTAGACTCAAGAGATTAGTTTGCTCTTGAGATTTGCATGCATCTTCTTTGACTATAATGCTCAATCAGTTAGTCAGATTGTTGCTGATTTTAGTGAAAAAACAGGGTTCAATTCTATTCTTATAAGAAGTAACAGTGTCACAATGTTGGGAACTTGCATCTTAGGTCAAGACTTCAAGACAGAGCAAGTGAATAGTTGTGCAGTGCAGTTGGATCTTTTAATAAGAATAATTTCAGCCAAGCTCAGTTTCCACAAACTATGAGATACATATGTGAGATTCCACAAACTGATCTGCATTTTGAATATCAAATTATTAAAAAGGATAATTAATAGAGAAAAATAATGGATAGTAGATATCTTTATAATCGATCAAAGGACAACACGAATGATCCAAACTTTTTGTTGTATTATTATTATTATTATTATTATTTGTCTTAAAAATATACATAAATTATATTCTCGCGTCGACATTCTCCGATTTCGCTCAGTCTGCTCCTCATGGCGATCTTCTGTTTCATCTCCTACCTTTGATGAAGGAATTCCTCCTCGGGTAGAGTTTCTTTGATTGATTCTTCATTGAGAGTGATTCAGTATTCACCTTCTTTGCTTGGCCGTGGTGACGAGAAGCATTTGGTGGAGTCTTGTGGGAATCTTTATGTAATTGATCGATATTATGAAAGAGAAGAAGGAATATGGCGAGGTGGTAACAATGGTAAACTTGATAATAGCATTGATTTCAGAGTTTTTAAGCTGGATGAAGAATGTGGCACATGGGTTGATGTTAAATCCATAGATGATAGAGTCTTTGTTTTAGGTGTTGATTATTCATTTTCAATTTCATCTCAAGAATTTAATGTTGGTAAAGGGAACTGTATTTACTTCACAGATAATGACGGTGTTATTCGTGTATTTCGATTAGAGGATCATGCGATTCAGAAAGTGGATGCATTGCCTCAGTACTCTAAGCTGTTCTGGAAACCCAGTACATGAACACGAAAGCCAAAGTTTTTTCGCATAAGATCAATGTAGGTGTTCAATTTAGTGGTAAATTGTTTATGAACTTTGATTGATGAATTGACAATGTATGATATTCTGTATGAATTGAGATTGTTCAATACTTAGGATGATGGAGGCTCCAACATCTAACGCTATTAAGAATGTTAGCTCCAGTCCTCATGATCTCCTTTTTTTGCATTTTCTCTACCGTACATATAGCTTAGGTAGCATATATAAGCTTATGTTATATAGAACGTGGACAGGATGTTGAGGCCCTTTGTGCTGATTTCTTGTGTCAAATTATGGAGCTTTTTTCTTCAAGACTTTGTACTCCCGGAAAATCACTTTGCAATTGAAGTTGCAGTCTATCTATATGAAATAGTACCATTTACGAGCTTGCATTTCCACCTACTCACAACAATTCCGAGGAGGGCAGAACACAAGGCAAGACATGAAACAAGACCTAATATACATAGTATTATATAATATGCTAGAAAAGCATGGATTGGATGGGTAAACATGGTGTAAGCTAAACACAACTATTGAATGTTGGATTTACATTTGATGGGACATGGGTTTATGAGGCATTTACATGTTTTAAAACTGCATCGGTAGACTGCTGGGCGAGAACCTTCTGCCTGAATTGGACGTAAGGGTACCCAAAAAATGACAGAAAGTGGGCAGGCTTAGAGATGGAAAGTATCTCATACAATACTTGCTTGTTCTCATCCATTTCGATTGAAAAACGCTCTTCCCCAGCCTGCTTTGCAACAACACAAGAAGGCATGTTAATGACAGTATGACCTTCTATATATGTTCTGAATTAGATTTGACAATCAAAAGTTCGATGTGGGAGTAATTAGACAATGTGAAAACTAACTTACATGTCAGTTAAACAGCAGAACCAACAACAAAAAAGGTCAATTATATGCTATTGAATCTTAGAAAAAAATGCATGCCTACATCCACACACGAGTATGCATAAACTCTCACGGTGCTTGGACTTGCTGAAACCTATATCATGGTATCTAGGTAACCCAATAATCTAGCAAATGATTTGATTTGAAAAATGTAAAGTTGAGTGCTTGCCCATGTGCTACCTGAAAATCCAATGGCTAAGTTAAATCAAGTGCATATAAAAGCTAAATATGAAAAACAAAACTGAAGGTTTGCATATATATATAAAACACAGCAAATGTGATCTCTGCTACATATCACAGAAGGCAATGTTACTCAATTTGGTAAGCATGAACTTAAACTATTTTTAGGGCCTTAGGAAACCCACAAATCAGTGCTGCAAACAGCATTATTGCCATAACACAAAGTAAAAATTAAACCGGCACCTAGAATAATCATATCTGCTAACTAAATATTGCAATGATAAAGAATTTGCAGCCATAAGTGATAACTGCACTCCAAACTCCTAAGCTCGGATCCAACCCAAGCTCTTATATGAGCATTGCACTCAATAAAGACTCACTTGTAATGGTCATATGTTATAAGCATTAAAGACTCGATGGCTTGACACTTGGGAGTCTTATTTGACAAATATCTGCCAGCCTTTTGCCTTTGTAGGTGATCGGAGTTGTTAGATTGTCATCAACATGATATGAGTAATGTCATCTAAAAATTATGGAAAAACAATAATCCAAATAATAAGCTTTTTTTGGCAGAGAAATGAAATGTTTAGATTATCCAATTCGAACCTCAGCAATTAATTGAATATTCAACCTAATAAGAATGACAAACAATTCCAAGCAGATCCAAATTTCCAGCTAAGTGAAAAAGCCCATGAAAGAATCACTAACCAGCAAGTGACCTTGAAGAGTACCACCACCCAAACAAAAAGAAGCCATAGCCTCTTTAGGGGTTCGACTTTCTTTAACATAAACCACCTGAAGAGGCATCAAGACCCATGGCAGAAACTCCTTCACACAAACACAGAATTTCGCCCCAGTTTGAATTGGAGTTTTAGGATCGACAAATGCCCAATCCAATCCAAAATGCCTGCAATCAAATTGAATTATCAGAACATATCACTACGCATAAAGAAGAAAACAATGTACTGACCTCCATGATTGAAGAGCTAATTTGCCCTTTTCAAAGGTGTCAAGGCCGGAACCTAATAAAACACGGGCATGGTTTAGTGAAAAACCATCTTTAGAGAGCTCAAGGTCTTCTTTGAGAGTAGATACAGGTTTAGCAGTAGCCCCCTTGTACTTGGAGTCATAATTGAAATCAGCTGACCTAAATTATAAGCATCAAATTGTAAAATGGTTTCAATTTCCAAGTACATAAGAACAAAAATTGATTCAGTTATAGTTTCAGTTCCACATACTTGACTAAACAATTCTTCTGTTCTTGAGGAGAAGGACGAGCCCAGCACAAGAAAACCATCTCTCTCGAAAACTTCACCGGTCAGCCTGTAAACCAATGGCTTCAATTAACAGTGATGAAGATGAAAGTTTTGTAACGACGACGCCGTTTAACGGAGAAAAAGACAAAGATTAAAATGGGCCTTCTAGCTTTGGGCTTTCCATTTTACATCTGCAACGACGTCGTTTCTTTCTCGTCTACCCGCTTAAAGAACAACTTGAAGAGAAATTCCACCAGGCGAACAGAGGCGATTAGAATCAATTGTTTCGAAATTTTTTCTTGTTCTGAAATTGCTATTGAGTTCGTGTTCTGTACCAAAAAGGTGGCGTTTGGTTTCACAAAGGCATCGGATTGAGTTGGAGGATGAAGAAGTCTCCATTACCAGTGCAAAACATACGCTGCAATGAGAAGAAGATAACTGAAAAGGAAACGTTAGTGAAGCTGTTGAGATGGCATTTTGGCTATTCTGATTTTAGAGGCAAGCAATTGGAAGCTATTCAAGCTGTCTTATCAGGTATTTTAAGTATAATATCTATAAATGATTGTAAGATTTTTGTTTTGAAAAAAAATGAATTAAATATTTTGTTTGACTGATCATTGTAAGGGAGAGATTGCTTTTGCCTAATGCCTACTGGAGGAGGGAAGTCAATGTGTTATCAGATTCCTGCGCTTGCAAAATCAGGGATTGTGCTTGTTGTCTCTCCATTGATAGGTCATTTTAATTCTATTTGTTTGATTGGAATTTTTAAGGAATTAGTAGACTGACTGAGTATTTTCTTTTTTCTTTTTGGTTCTCCATTTGCATTTTGCAGCCTTGATGGTAAGTGTTACACAGTATTACTTTATTCATTATTTCCCCTTCAAATAAGGAATTAAAAAAAAAAAAATCTTTTGTTCTTATGAATCAGGAAAATCAGGTTGTGGCATTGAAGGAGAAGGGAATAGCTGCTGAGTTTCTGTCCTCAACCCAAACTTCACATGTCAAAAATAAAGTGAGCTATTAGAGTTTCTGATTCCTTTTGTGCTTATTTTAGATGGCACTTTTAATCCTTATATCTTAAGCATTCATGTAGAAATTCCGCTATTGATAAGCAATTTGTTTCATTCTCGTGTTTTTTATTAGGATTTTTCTGGGCTCTACTCTAGTTCCATCCTTTTTCTACTTATTAGCCATCTGTGCATAACCTTCAACTTTACTATGCCTAAGACTTGCAAAACTGTAAATTTTGTCATTATATTTCCAAAATGTTTTTCCTTTTTTTCTTTTTTGATAAATAAGTTTATTTGTGAATTACCAGATCCATGAAGACCTGGATTCTGGAAAACCTTCTGTTAGATTGTTGTATGTAACTCCAGAACTGATCGCAACACCAGGATTTATGTCAAAGCTATTGAGGATTCATGGCAGAGGATTCTTGAATCTCATTGCTATAGATGAGGTTTGAACTTACTTGTTAGTAAAGATTGAATTTTTGAGTTATCCTTCAAAGGAAATATGGTGATTACCTATATTAATTCTCTCTCTCTCTCTCTCTAATTTGTTAGGCACATTGTATTTCATCGTGGGGCCATGATTTCAGGTTTGTGTTTATTTCAATCTATAAGTGAAGGTTGATGTTTGTCCTGGTTTTCTGTATCTGTCTTGTTCATATAACTACTAACCTATCTGATGTGTTTAAATGCTCACACACTGAGAAAGTATTGCTCTAATGGTATCGAATATGCATACAATATGATTATAATTTTGTCTTCTGTTCTATACATATGCTTGGATAATCATTAGAGTTCTACCATACTCTCATTGTGTATTCTTGGATTCCTTTTACTAGTGTTTCTTTGAAATGGTTTTAGTATGTTGTGTTGTCCAACTTTTTATTGTTCATTTTTCAAATTTTTTTTCTAAGCTGGCCTAGCTATCGTAAGCTTTCATCTATGAGGAATCGCCTTCCAGATGTACCTATACTGGCTTTGACGGCTACAGCTGCTCCCAAGTGGGTCTTTTATTTGAGTAAATTATCTGTTTCTTATTTATGAGGGCACTAAATTTGACTAAACCATATAAGAAGAATGATACTTTTGTTTTTTGACAAAGAAAGGAGCAATCTTAATTCTTTTGCTGTTCATTTTTTATTCAGGGTTCAGAAAGATGTGATTGAATCCTTATGCTTGCAAGATCCTTTGGTTCTCAAATCTTCCTTTAATCGTCCAAATATATATTATGAAGGCAGGTGCTTCTATCTTATTTGAAAATCATTTCTGGAATTGATTGTGGAATCTAAGAAAATTCTATGCTTGAAGTTAGAGAGGATCTCTCTTTTGTTTGCTTTAGAAGTGTTAGATTTTTTAGTTTTAATTTTTCAGTAAACCCTTTTCTTAGTGCATGGATGATACCTGCTATTTTTCTTATTAAAACCTCACAGCTGGGATGAAATATGTTTAGCATATACCATATATAGAGGTACCCTTGAGTAAAAAAAATTGCATCTGACCAACATGTAAGAAAAGAAATGAAAAGAGGCAGACTGTGACAATCACTATAACTCTTCATCAATTTGTCGGTCTAAGAATTTATGCTCTAGTGTGATGGGGTACTCCTCTATGCATCTAATTGGTTTTCTCAGTAATGCAGTTAGATATAAAGATCTTCTGGATGATGCCTTTGCTGATTTGTCCGCTGCTCTCAAATCGTGTGGCAATGTCTGTGCCATTATCTACTGCCTTGAGAGAACAACTTGTGATGGCTTGGCTGTTCACCTTTCTAAAATTGGCATCTCTTGTGCTGGTATTTGAATGTTTTTTGTGCTTTTTGATCTTGCTCAATGATTATTTTTTCCATGGTTATTGTTGATAAACATGTTGCCTAATCATTTTGTTCATTTTTCACAGCATACCATGCGGGGTTGAATAATAAATTGCGAAGCTCTGTCTTAGACAATTGGATCTCTTCTAAAATACAAGTTGTTGTCGCTACAGTGGCTTTTGGGTATGGATGACTCCATAATTTTACAGCAATATCTTCTGTCACCCCTCTTGATTTCTATATGGGTGTGAGTGTGATGTATAATTTTTTTTAGACATATATAGATATCTGGAGTTTATTTGAAAGAAAAAAGGATATTACCTTATTTATTTTCATACCCGTGTTTCACCTGGAGGAATAGTTTGTAGTGCTTGACTGTGTTTCTTTTGTTTTATTCCATCACCCTAAGATTGTAACGATTTTTTTCGTTTTCCTGTTATTATTCCTATTGGAGCTGTTCTGGTGCATGGTTATTAATTGAGAAAACCGTTATTTCAGGATGGTATGCATCTGAAACACTTATGATTTCACTGAATTGGAGTCTGAGTATGATTTTCACCAACTATGAATCTATATTTTCTAGGGTATAGATAGAAAAGATGTCAGAATGGTTTGCCACTTTAATATTCCAAAGTCAATGGAAGCCTTCTATCAAGAGTCTGGTAGAGCTGGTCGTGATCAATTGCCTTCTAGAAGTCTGTTGTACTATGGAGTTGACGATCGCAAAAGGATGGTACCCTCACCATCTTCACTGCCCAGATATTTATTTATCGGTTTGTTCACTAATAGTGGGTTGCTTGGTGAGAATAGGTTTTTTCCCCCTAAACATATAAACCCATATGACAGGAATTTATTCTACGCAATGCTAACAGCAAAAAGTCAGAGTCTTCAAGTTCACAGGATGAGTTGACGAAAAAATCCCTCTCAGACTTCAACCTGGTAACTTCTTATTTCATATTGCACTGTATGAATCTTCCAATCAATGGGTGCTTCATTTAAAACATACACTATCCAGATGGTTGAGTATTGTGAGGGTTCTGGATGCCGTAGAAAAAAGATTCTGGAGAGTTTTGGAGAAGAGGTGACTTAATTCTTTTTATTTGTGCATATTGTGGATTATATTCCTTTTCAGTCTTGAGAGATCAATCATTATAGTTGGCCATAGCAGGTTCCTGCATCACTATGCCAAAAATCTTGTGATGCTTGCAAACATCCAAACCTAGTCACCAAGTATTTGGAGGAGCTCACAACAAACTGTGC
This sequence comes from Excoecaria agallocha, assembly GCA_037975025.1. Taxonomy (NCBI): domain Eukaryota; kingdom Viridiplantae; phylum Streptophyta; class Magnoliopsida; order Malpighiales; family Euphorbiaceae; genus Excoecaria; species Excoecaria agallocha. Next base: position 22,421,242 of record CM075816.1, read on the forward strand.
TTCTCATCAGAGAAATTTCTTTCCACGAATTTTTATGAGCAGGTGATTTCTTTTCTTTCTTCGCATTAATATACTGGATCATCAGTTGTTGAAGAGCCAAGACATTTGGGCACCTCAAGAAGGAGCCTTATGGTATCTATCTGTATGATATGTCTCATGACCTGATTCATTTACGTTTATGTTTTTATATATCAGTTCTGCAGATACCATTGGTGGAGAACAACTCTCTGAATTCTGGAATCGTGATGATGAAGCAAGCATGTCTGAGGAAGATATATCTGATTCAGATGGTGAATCATTTTCATAAAGTTCCTTTGTATTGTATCTGTTTTCATTTTGGACTTTGCATCTGCTCTGTTTGAGGGTGAGGAATTGAGGTGGGGTTGGAAATTCTGGCTTTTGAGTCCCTTCTTTGATGCCTCACTTCTTTTTTTCTTTAACTGCAGATGGTAATGAGGCTGTCAAGAGCCTAGCCAGATCAAAATTTTCAAGAAAATCAGGAGTAAATGAAAGGATTGAGTTTTTGCAGCGTGCAGAAGAAAATTATTATCAGAAAAAAGACTCTTCTAAACAGGTTGACTTCTTTTATTCCAGGAATGTTGTGTAATATTATTTCCTTTCTCTGAACATAAGGAGCGAAATACTGCTGCTGGTACATCCAACTAGATAGTAACGTTAGTAACTAGTATCCGTGATGAATGTTCCATATGCTTTCTTTGCTCCTGCTATATGGTTTACAAATAAGGTATGATGTATTTGAGACATAGTTCCTTTACATTTCAGTTCATGAAGAGTTAGTGTGTTAGTTTTCAATCCTCAGGTTCATATACTAGAGTTTCTGTAGTCAACCACTTCTAACTTCCATTCCTTGCACGAGTGCTCACTTTTAATTCTCTATCAGGTCAATAAACATGAGAAGAATGCTATATCTGAAACCCTGCGAGAATCAAGCAAACAGAGATTATTGAATGCTCTAACGCAGGCTCAGCAAAGGCATGGCAAGTTGAGGTACACTGGCATTTCCTTTGTAGTTTTTATTCTCTTAATCATTTGATTAGTTGACAATTATTTTTCTTATAGCTCCATGGTTAAAAATAATTCTTACCAAGGTTTAGTCCTATATAGTATAGCAATTGATTACTTGGGTAATAGAATATTTTCCTGTCTACCTTCCATTGGATAGCAATAACTCAAAGGTGATCTGGGGAAATTTATTTGTAGTTTTATTTGTATTCTTTTCTGTAGTTTTGAATTGGAAGCATCAGCCTCCTTGCTTGAAAATGAATGCTACAAGAAATATGGAAAGAGTGGGAAAACATTCTATTACTCTCAAGTTGCAAGTACAGTGAGATGGATATCAACAACAAATCCAATTGAGTTGACAAATCGGCTTAATGGCAGTACCCCTTCTCCTCCTGAGAATGATTTGCACAAAAACGAACATCCCAAGACACTGTCTTCTTCGGAGGAGCAAAAGCCGGTGAGAACTACTGACCTGGAACCCTGTATCAAGGTCAGATCAGAAACTGCAATGAGAGTTTCCCCATCACCAAGTGCTTGTCTCAGTGCAAAGCTTCCTACCATTCCATCTTTCTCAGAATTTGTGAACAGGAAAAAGGCAAAAGAGAGTGATGGCTATGCACCAAATCAATCGCAGAAGAGCTCTGATGAGAAGAGGATGAGATTGCACTGAGTCAAGCTTTATTACTCTAGTGAATTTCACATGGAAATATTGGTAGATGTGTAGAAAAATATTGTCAAAACATTCCGATGATTTAAATATTGTACTTATTGACTACGTTTATGCTGTGTTATTACCGAAGGTGACTTGGACAGGCAAGGCAATACTAACTTGTATCCAAGAATGAGCGGAATCTGTTGCGTCTTACATCAACCATTATCCATTCTCTACAAAGATACCCTCATAATCGGTACATTTAACCTACAGTATGTAAACAAATTTAATTTATTGGATTAAATTTTATTTTTATCTAATGATTGAAATGTGCTGACGTATGATATGTTAACCGTAGAGAAACACCCACTTTTAAACCAAACACTTGAAATTAAAGAGAGAGAGAGAACTGCAGTAAGCCCCAGCTCCAAAACTTTCTTCTATTTTAGGCTCCAAAGTCCAGAACTTGTCTCTACTGGAAGGATAAACAGTAGAGCATTGTGAATATCAAATTGGATGCTTGCTGGGTTACCCGCTCTCCACTTTACTTTGCAAAAAACTTCTTGAAGAGCTCTTGAATTGTTTCAGTACCCACGTATACTATAATGCTTTCAAATTCATATCTTGTTATTGATAGAAAACATAAAGTTTCAATCTTTCGTTTCCTTCCATCTCATTTCAGACGAAGAATTCCAACCCAAATTTCTAATTTCTTTTCTTTCAATTCTTCTTCTTCTTCACTCTCACCCCAACGATCCCCTGATATTGGTTATAAGCTAAACCATAAAGACTGGTTATCTCCAAATGAAGTTCTAAGACTTTTCCAAAATTTAAGGGACCCAAATTCGGTGATCTCTGTCTGGAATCAGTACTCCAGGAGAAAAGATTATAAACCCAATGAAGCAATTTACACTCTCGTCATTAATCAGCTTGCCCAAGCCAAAAACTTTGATGCTATTGAAGATATAATGCAGAGAATTAGACTTGAGAGATCCTGTCGTTTATCAAACGATTTCTTTCACAATGTGGTCAAGATTTATGGGTGTCCAGCTGGTCGAATCAGGAAAGCAATAGACACCCTTCTTGATATGCCAAAGGGGTTTAACTGTTGACCAACTGTGAAGACTTTTAATCTTGCATTGAATTTGCTCGTTTCAGCAAAGCTCTTTGATGTTGTTCATGAGTTATATGTGAAGGCTCCTATGTTGGGTGTAGAGATTGATTCTTGTTGTCTTAATATTCTGATCAAAGGGTTATGAGAAAATGGGGATTTGGATTCCGCATTCCACGTGCTTGACGAATTTCCTAGACAAAGGTGTAGGCCTAATGTGAGAACATTCTCTACACTGATGCATTACTTATGTGCGAAAGGGGAAGTAAAGGAGGCTTTTGGATTGCTTGAGAAAATGGAAAATGAAGGGATTGATGTGGATACCGTCGCTTTCAATATCTTAATTTCAGGGCTGAGGAAACAAGGAAGGGTTGAGGAAGGGATGGAGCTGCTGGAGAAAATGAAGCTCAAGGGTTATGAGCCAAATGAACGGTCTTATCAAGAGGTTTTGTATGGTCTCATTGATGTGGGGAAGTTTGCAGAGGCTAAAGAATTCATGGGCAGGATGCTTTGTAAAAGAATCAATACTAGTTTTGTATCCTACAAGAAGTTGATTAATGGGCTCTGCAAGCAGAATTTGATTGGGGATGTGGATTGGGTTTTGAAGCAGATGGTGAAGCAAGGTTTTGTCCCGAAAATGGGGATGTGGAAGCAGATTATAAGAAGCATATTTTCAGGCACCAATGCCTCGAAGGACACATGCATTAATGATATTGCCAAGGGGCAGTGTTAAGGAACCTTAAAATATCAAACAGTGCTTACTAGAAGTGGATGGAACATGAAATGGCAAAAAATTTTCAGCCAATCTAAGCGTTTCTGCACACGTATGCAATGATTTTCTATAGCAGGAGGTTAGTTGCTCAGAGCTGAGCTCATGCCAGATGCATAAACAAGGAGAACAAGGTAGTTTTATTACACCATCAAATATAACTAGATGTTTTACATGAACTTATTACAAAGAGTGAATCACGAATTTCTAATGTGAACTTTAGATCAATGAAACTAGAAACAATTAACTTACATTAAAATAAAATTAAAATTAATGATAAGAATTAAAAAATGGGTAAATCTCATAATGAACAGTACAACTGGCACCAACAACTCTACCTCCTTGTTTCCCATTACAGCAGCTTGGAAGTTCAGCTATAGCACCATTAAGGCATTTCAAACAATCATTGTTTTGAAGATCTCTGCTGCACTGAGCTAATCCATAAATTTTAGTTGGTCCTTCAAACTCTGCTTCCCCAGCTGCAAACATTCTCGTACTCATGGAGGCATTAACCGATAGTCGACTTAGCAATTCCTTTGTCTTTTGGTTAAAAGGGACAGCATTAGTACTTACATTATTAACATTAACGAGATAGAACTTGTTTCGGATGTCAATTTGGCCGAAGAAATCTTTGTTGGAGTATTTCAAAAGGCAATTATCGTACCATATGATTGCTGAACTGTTGTATGGGCAGAGTTTCCTGATTTCAGTGCTTGCTTGTGCCACACACGATACGCAATCTGAGGGTGAAACATCTCCTCTGCAAAGACTGAGACCGTATGGTCGGTCTAGGTTGTTTTGACCTAAAGAACCTAGTGCAAAGCCTTTTGGCGGAGATAGAATCTTCAAACTGTTGATGAGATTGTTCAAGCCTCTCTGATAATTGCTATTGGTGGTATAGTTTTCAGCACTATTGGTTGAACAGAAATGAAAAAGAGGGTTGGTTCCTACCACAACTTGGAAAAGAAGAGCTGAAGTTAGGATATAAAAGAAATTATACATTGTATTTATGTTCGATGATTATGATGATTGCTGGTTTTAAGGTTTATATGTAGTTGAGATTATGATAATAGTTGTTGGTTTAGTGGTTAATTTAGGATAACATGTAGCCTGTATTTATAGTGTAATTAACCTGTTGTTTGGGCTCAGGATTAGTGTTATAGATTATTAATATAATGGGGATAAGATGACCTTTTCTCTTGAATTAGCCAATGCATCATTACCCTTGATTTAGTCTATACAACAACTCTTTTGGTTATTATATATATATATATATAATTCACAGTTGGCTTCTTGGGAACAAATTTTCTGTTTGACAAAGCAAAGAAGCACCCGGCCACGGCCAGCCCGTGTTTCTAGAAATTTTATAGACATTTAAATTTTCGAGTGAGGTTTAAACGGTGTTATTTTTCATTACACATAAAATGTATTTTTAACTAAATATATTGTAGCAATGTATGATACTTTCTTAATTTAATCACGTCTAAAAGTTATAGGCGCTAGCTAATATAGCTATTGAAGATATAATATGTACGTATGTGTGTGTGTGTATCAGAATTTCTGCAAACTTTGGCTGGGCTAACTTTCAAAAAGAGAAACTTCCTCTAGCAAGAGGCCTTCCTTGCTTTGTCAAACCTACTACAAATGGCGCCCTGCAAGAAAATTTGTTTATTTCATAGAGTTGACCACCTACATCTTCAAACTCTCTTTCTTTATTATGAAACGATCAGATCAACACAATATTCCGATAAATCATATTATACTCCCAACATGCCTAACATTCAAATTTGTTTGCTATATCTATATATTACTTGATCTTTTGTTGTCTTTGAAAATTTCTTATAAGCTTTCTTGAGAGCCATTGCAAATTCAAAAGAAAAAGTCAGCTCATCCTGAATCCAATCTGGAGAAGTTAATTACACTATAAATACAGGCTGCATATATATATTATCCTAAACCTCAAAACCAACAATCATCATATACATATTATTCATCTTACACATTCACAATGTATAATTTCATCTACTTTTTAACTTCAGCTCTTCTTTTCCAAGTTGTGGTAGGAGCCAACCCTCTTTTTCATTTCTGTTCGACCAATAATGCTGAAAACTATACCACCAATGCCGATTATCAAAGAAACTTGAACAATCTCATGAACAGTTTGAAGATTCTATCTCCGCCAAAAGGCTTTGCTCTTGGTTCTTTAGGTCAAAATAACCTAGAACGACCATACGGTCTCAGTCTTTGCAGAGGAGATGTTTCACCCTCAGATTGCGTATCATGTGTGGCACGAGCAAGCACTGAAATCAGGAAACTCTGCCCACACAACAATTCAGCAATCATATGGTACGATAATTGCCTTTTGAAGTACTCCAACAAAGATTTCTTCGGCCAAATTGACAACAAAAACAAATTCTATCTCGTTAATGTTAATAATGTAAGTATTAATGCTGTCACTTTTACCCAAAAGACAAAGGAACTGCTAAGCCGACTATCGGTTAATGCTTCCATGAGTACGAGATTGTTTGCAGCTGGGGAAGCAGAGTTTGAAGGATCAACTAAAATTTATGGATTAGCTCAGTGCAGCAGAGATCTTCAGAACAATGATTGTTTGAAATGCCTTGATGGTGCTATAGCTGAGCTTCCAAGCTGCTGTGATGGGAAACAAGGAGGTAGAGTTGTTGGTGCCAGTTGCACTGTTCATTATGAGATTTACCCGTTTGTTAATTCTTCTTATTGATATTCTCTTTACTTTGTTTAAGTTAATAATTACAAGTTCAACTTAGAAATTTGTTATTCATGCCTTGTAATAAATTTGCGTAAAGCATTTAGTTATAAACGATATTGTGTAATAAAATTGTCTTGATCTCCTTTTGTGTATGCGTCCAACATAATTATTCCAGCAAAGAAATTGCCATGCATACTTGTGAACAAACACTGAAACTGGCTAAAAGATCGTTGCCATTGCATGTTCTGGTAATCACTAACCATTGGCAATGTCGTTAATGCAGATGTTATTAGAAGCATTGGTGCTTGAAACACTCTCTATTAGAAATGCAGAAGCAAACTGAAAAAATGTTCAATCAGAAAGCCAATTCAACAGAATCAAAATTTTCAGTTAAACAGTCCACCAATTTCAATTTCAGATTATATTTTTCACATTTTGATTTTTGATTTTTGGTTATAGTTTCGATTTATGAGTTATAATTAACCCTTGAGGATAATATGCTATTTAAGTAAGTTGGATAAAGGCATAATTGAGAACTTACATTACTATAACAAGAAAATTGTGAGTCCCAAATATATTATAGAGGGGGGTGAGTAGAATATTCCAACTTTTTAGTGAGCAAATATAACAAATTAAATTAAACAAGTAATTCAAGTTACACATATACATATATTGAGATTATAGTAAATTTATTTTATAAATATTACTCAATATATTTTTGCTCAATCTTTCTCATATCAAATATACATGCATAGAAGAAACTTTTGGAGGATAATTGATCAATTCAGTCTTGCTCAATTAATATATGCAAAAATTTAAGTTCATCACGTGATGGAAAATAAACTGATTTTTACAACATATTCTATAAAACACGAGATAGAAATATAAAATACAAATTTAGCACAGCATAAATAGATAGAGCACGAAATAAAAGAGAGTATGGGATAGGGATATTTGACACTACGATTTATATAGATTTGACCGTTATCTATATCCTCTCCTTGAAACAATCCATCTTTAAGAGTTTCTCTCTTCTAATGTGACTATATTTAGCGGACAAGAGTCAAAAATCGATTACAAGATCTGATTTAGCAGCTTCACAATCAAATTATGAAAAGCTTCCTCATTATCTTAGATCCTGCTTAGATTATTGTTTTATGCTTCCCACATTTGAGTTTGTGAAGAAAAAAAGGTTAATCCGGCTTTTGATAGCTGAAAATCTAATACCAGAAAAACAAGGGGAGATTATGGAGGATACAGCAGTTAATATTGTTGACGAATTACTTGTCCTAGGAATGCTTCGAGAAACATTTTCTGGCATAAGAGTGCCAGAGTTGTATCAGAAATCATGCCTTTCTCAGGTTCAGGAGCAAGATTTTGTTAAAGAATCAAAGAATTCACCTATTTATGTTGTGATTCAACGTAAATTTGATGAAGTTAAATTGCCAGCTGATATTTTTAAAAGCTTTCTGATTCGATCCCTGTTCGTGAGATCGTATGGTGATCATGTACATATGGAAACTGTCTGGGCATTGCAGTTTATAGTGGTCTTGGATTTAGGATGCTCAGTTAAGTATTTACCCGATGGAGTGGGAAATTTAGTTAATCTTAAGTATTTAGGATTGAATGGCTATCAAATAGAGAAACTTCCACATACTATAGGCAATCTTCAAAAGCTTCAAACTTTGGATATAGCTTGCACAAAAATACGCCAACTACCTGTAGAAATTCTTAATATGGAACAACCGAGGCATCTTATAATGAACAAATTATGGTTTAAAGAAAGGGTCAGAGTTCCAAAGGGTATTTGGATCCTATTTGTAATTAATGAATAAGAAAAAATTGGTCATGGAAAAATTCTTTTGAAGAGAAGATTTGCTATATCATGCGCTGATTGTTTGAAATTTCATTTGATTGGTAAAAATTGCAGACAGGTGATAACGAGTATCTTTTGAAAATGAAATTAACTTGATGTCACCTACCCAAGAAATAACCTCTTATCACCGAAACCTGTCACTTTCCACCATTGACAACAACCAACATCAAGCTTAAATACCGCCAATTCATAAGTTTTAGACATGACCCCCATCGGATCTGATCTCAGTATTTCTTCAACCATTGAAATTCCAATGAAATAGAATTGATCTGATCATAAAATACAACCTCCAGAATCCTCTATGATTAGACTTGCAAGAAAATTTTAGAATTTATTTGATTAGTCCAACAATAAAGTTCAAGGATTAGACAAAAAGGATTCAATATGATCAAAATAGCTAAAACCAGCAGGCCTATTTTCTATCCTCACGTACTTTTCAGCATTTCTCCGAGTATACTCGGTCAAACCCACTCTGCCACATTCTCTCTCCAAAACTCCGATGAGCATAATACGCCTCCGCCTCCACCGCCGTGAAGGCATCTTTATCACCTCCCATTTCCACTTTGGTTACTTGAATCGGCAGCCTCTCGTAATGACCGATACTCGTCCCTTCCAGCTCATCCAATCGGAGGAGTCCCCTAGCCGAAACGGAGTAAAGCTCGCCCTTCACACGGTGGGCGCCGGTGACATCGGGTAGATTGATAAGGTAGGGGATGCCGTGGGGCCCAATAACAAGAGGATAGTGGTTGTGGGTGATGAATGTGCCGATGAAAGTGGCGTCGTTTTGAGGAATTAGGTCTTGAATAAGATTATAGTTTGGGAAATCTTTTTTTAGAGTTCCGTATGTGAATATGCATGTGCGTTTGGTTTGGGTGTCAGCCATAGCCAGCAAGAGAAAAGAGAGGAGAAACTTAGGATTGGATGGAAAGGATGAAGGGGCGGATATATCTTTTTCCTTCACCTCCTGGGATATTTCAAGGCCCAATCTCCAATCTAAATATAGAGTAATTTCTTAAAGTATTGATCATCTTAAATTTATTTTTTATAATTTCCTAAAGTATTGATCATCTTAAATTTATTTTTTTATGATTTCATAGATTTTATAAAAAAAATTAAAAAAATATACATGCAAAAATTAAGAAAATAACTTTTTCTTTAATTTTTTTTTATAATTTAATCAATTTTATAGTTATTTTAAATTCACTTCAAACGAAATTAACAAACTGTATATTTAATTCTATTGATTTCAGTCTAAATTGAAACTAATGTGAATTATTCAAAAAGTATAAAGATACAATATAATAATAATAATAATAATAATAATAATAATAATAATAATAAGCTAAAACTCAAGTACTTTCCTAAATACTTTATGTAAATCCAAACACATATCATTATCCCTCCAGCACCCCAAAATAACTAACCATTAATATATATATATATATATATATATATATATATATATATATATATATATATATATATATATATATATATATATATATATATATATATATATATATATATATATATATATATATATATATATATATATATAATACACAAGCTTACTCCAATATATATATATATACAGATAAATAAAATAATAGCCACCACACCAATAAATATTTTCTTAAATAAGTTTTGAATATGAATGGGCCGAAAAAAAGGCCCACTTGTTTGTTTTTCTATTTGCATTTACTTCCGTTAGTTTACGAAATACACCTCATCGAATACATTGACACAGGATTATCCACCGCGGGTGCACCGTACACCCTTGGATGATCGCTCTCCAATCCATAATCCATCATCGGACGGTACTCCAAATCTTCATCATGATCATGAACAAATTCAGGGATTTCAACCTCATTTCTCCTTATGTGGTCCCGCAGATAATCCGACCTACTAATATACCTCAGCTTTCCGTACAGCCTGCAACACAGAATCACACACCCAATCAACGCGCAATGGCTTATGTTAGCTTTAGAAACCGGATATATATTAAAATGCGCCGTAATTACCCGCCGCTGAACAGTAAACGGCCGAAGGTGGCCAGGAAGATTCTGGCCTGTAGACCAGGGTGGAGAAAGTAAACGGCGTGAAGATTTTCTTTGACGTTGACTGGAATGGCATCGTAAATAGATCGCAAGGCTGAGATGCCAGGATAATTCTCGGTCCTTTGAACTCCGGTGTGAATGTACAACACAGAAAATGGCTTCTTCTCCAACCGAGGATAAATCTTCTCTTCTAAATATTTCTTAAGCAAATCAACACTAAGCAACCGAGCTATTCAAGTGCATAGAAAAATATCAGAAACCATGAATTTCATTCAAGAATGAAAGAAAAACAAAAAGAAAAATACACAGAAATACGCATATACCGGGGAAGAATTTTCCGATAATACGAAGGATAGTGCGGCCATGCTTGTCTCTGCCATGGATCTTGAAGATCTCAAGCTTTTCGATCAATTGCTCCGGATGGATTTGAGAAATGTGAGTGCCCATTTTGTTTGTGGGTTGATTTTCCAAGGATAGTAATGAAAAAGAAAAGGATGAGAAGTAAAGAATAAAAGGACAAGCGTATTTATGGAATTGGGGTTTGGATTAGGAAAATGAAGATATGAAATGAAGGAAGGCTTAGGAGTAAGAAAATAGCGGAGTCACCGTCACAGAGAGGATATTCGAAGCATCTTCCTTTTGGATCCGAGCCTGATCTCTCTCTGTTGTTCTCATTCACTTATTGCATTTTGGCGGTTTTTCAGTTCTGGTTTTCTTCAGCGCGGCATCTGCACCGTTGATTTCAACTAATTAAAATTAAAGAGTAAATAAATTAAAATTAACACGTAATTTGGTAAGTAGTCGATTAAGCATAGCCGTATGGATGCTTAAAGTAAATTACGGAAAATATCCAAACTCTTGTAATTGGTGTAGCTCATGAATGCTCAATTTGTTTAATGAAAAATGGCATTGACGATCAAACGATTGGAGGAGTACCTTGCTTTTTGACATTTTGCAACCACTTAAACCTTTTATCTAATTCATGAAAGTGGTCATGGAAGTTTTAGACAATATCTTTTCTTAAATGAAATTAGACTCAATGTGCAATTTTGCTGTTAAAAGTTTTCAAAAAATGAAATGTCCACTAAAATTTACTTGCCTGTAATATTTTTTCTAATATTTTAAAAAATATGCAATGTAGCTCCTACCTTAACGTTTTCATCAGTTAACCGTTTACGTGGACACACAAGTGGACATCAAATGATATGTCCACGTAAGCGTTCAACTGACGAAAATATTAGAACAGAGGCTACATTGCACATTTTTAGAAATATTCAGAAAAATATTACATGCAAGTAAATTTTGGTGGCAATATTACTCTTTTTGAAAAACTTCAGAGATAAAATTGCACATTAGGCCTTGAAATTATAATATTTGGTTTATATATAAATGCATGTGTTGGTGCCTATCCTTGTATTTCTGAATCCTCTGTTTCTTAAAATATTAATGAACTTAATGAAAAAAAAAAAAAAAAGAAAAAAAGAGCATGACTATTCAACTTCCAATTTTCTCATTTCTTTTCATTAACAAACCAGAAATCAAAGTCTGTTGGAAAGGAGTACGGTTACAAGATCATCTAATGCTTTAACAGAGGAACCTTCCTCTTTCACTGATTTCTTAATAAGCTTACTAATCTCCATAGCCTTGTTTCTCAAATGTTCCCCTTTCCCTTTATCGTCTAAAACCATCTCTATCACTTGCTTCACCTCTTCCCATGAAATGTTACTATGCGATCCCCTGCAGAATTCCACAGAAACGCCCATTTCTTCAACCATCATTTTAGCATTATAAGCCTGTTCAGCTGCCAAAGGCCATCCTATAATAGGCACGCCTTGACTTAAGCTTTCCACTACTGAATTCCAACCACAATGGCTCATAAATGCTCCTGTCGATTTGTGTGACAATATATCCAACTGGGGTGCCCAATTTTTCACTAACAACCCTTGTTTACTGCTAACCATTCTCTCTTCAAATCCTTCTGGCAACCATTCTGCTTTGAATTCTCCTTTTCTGTCAAAACCAACAGGTGGCCTTATAACCCAAATGAATGGCTTCCCACTCTTCTCCAATCCAATAGCTAATTCCATCATTTGTGAAGGATTAATGCTATTCTGAGAACCAAAACTTATATATAAAACAGAAGATGGGTTCTTTATATTCAGCCAATCCAAGCACATCTGTGTTGAAATCCCAGATTTTTTAGATAAAGAAGCATTGGGAAGAAGGGGGCCAACGGGCCAAATAGGAAGCTTCACATACTTTCTCAAACAATCCAAACCCAGAGGCTCAATTTCCTCAACTGTATTGCATAACCATCCAAATGACTGAAAAGAAAATGAAATCAAAGACTGCATAAACTTACACCCCGAATCATTACCATCAGTTTCTCTTAGAAACTGATCTAACTGAGTGATGTGAAAACGATAAGTCTCAGGAAATCCAGGCACTTGAAATTCTTGGAAACCAGGGTTAACATGTGGAAGATTTTGGCATAATGAAATATAAGCCAAAGTTCCATAAGCCCCAGATGTAGAGAAACTCAAATTAACAGTTCCTAAGCTCTTAGCAACGTCATTTGCCCATCCTAAAACCCCATCTGATATCACACAAATTGGTGGCTTTCCTTCTTTACTTGTCATCTCAGAAACAGCTTCAAGAAATGGGGTCTTAAGGCTAAGCGAAGCTACAAGAAGTTTCCCAATTTCTTCTTGAGGCAGATTTTCAGAGTTCTCAGTGTTGGGTGGGAGGCCATGGTCTATACTAGAGAAAGGAAGCTCGAGGAATCGGAAGGTGGATTCTGAAGAAGAAGAAGAAGATTGGAGATATTTGATATTGAGAGGAGTATTTGCAATGATGATAGTGAATCCATATCTTTGATGGAGTTTTCTTGATAATTCAAGAAATGGAATTAGATGGCCATGGGCCATGAATGGTAACATCACTATGTAATCCTTAGACACCATAGTTTGAAGAAATCAACAACAATCTGTCATCTCTAGCGATTCAATAAATACATAAAAAGAGATATTTTCTGTGTCCAAAATGGCTTAATATATAAATATCTCCTAAACTTAAAAAAAAAATTAAAATTTATATTTCTAATTTATATATATTTGATTTATATTTCTACGAGTAGAGATTTCTAATAGAAATTTATACATGATGCCGTAAAAAATCATCAAGTTGTATAACTTTGTATGCCTTCTAATTTGTTGTTATCCTTCAGTAATAGTTCGCCGGCTTTAAAATTAGAGACGTAAACTTCTATTTTATTGTTTGCAACATTTAGACACGTATTATAATCTGTAAGAGTCAAAACTGACATTATTAGTATTATTATTTTTTTCTTTCCCTTGACAAGAAGATGAATTCAATATCGACTTCAAAACTCCAAGCTTTGAAACAAAGCATAGCTACTCACGCGTACGCACTAATTAGAATAATATATAGAGTATTGTCCATCAGTATGCACACGTACTTTCGAGATCGGCATAAATAGTTTTTTATTTTTATTTTTTATTCGATTGGACTATTCATATACATTTAAATTGAAAGTTATGTGATCACATCGTTATAATTGCAAAATTTTAGTGACAAATTAACCTCAGATTTTGGTCAATAGGTGATGAGAATTCAAATTTCATGCTATAGCCTACATCTAAAAAGTCTAATCATATTCTAAGCTTTCAAATTACTTGACAGAACAAAACCTGCAGAAAACAATATTCAGTAGCTTTTGATGTAACACAACACACCAAATTCTCATTATTATTGAACATTTGATGGCCAGAGATATAATCAGCAGAGGAAAATCTGAAAGCTTCAATTTTAAAGCTAAGAGACAGTAGGAAAAGGGAATGTGCATGCTTGATCTTGTAATTTTCTTCACCAATCAATCTTTTGGCAATGCGAAGCAGTCCAAGTCTGAAGATTCACCGAAGTTCCAATACCCTTTAGAAATAAGTATCCATTCATCAATAAATGCATTAATTGTGTCATATTAAGAATTTCTAACTTTGTATGGCTTATATCCAAAGTCTGAACTTTTTTAAATTGCCTAAGTAATTGGAAATTGCTATATTTTATTTCCATATAATCCTAAATGCATCAGATAAGTGATTGAATCTGCCAAACAAATTCAAGACCACCATAAACGTCAGAGTGGAAATAAGTTTCAAAGGCTATCGCAGGCTTTTGGACTTATCAGCAAACACGTGATTTCCGCTAGAAAAGATCACTGCATAAATAGGTGAATTTTTCTTGCTCCTCAACTTGAAATAGACTTGATGAATAGAACTCATGATCAGATTTAGACTGAAAATTGTGTGATCAAGTCTGATCAATTTTTTTGGATGCACATATCAAACTGATCCAGTACCAGAACTCATGATCAGATTTAATACCAAACATGAACCAAATTTCGGGCATTGCAACAGCAAGATGAATAGAATTGGTTATGATTCTTTTCTGATATAAATAATTTCAGTGAGGATGGATCAGAACTCATAATTGGTAATAAGAAATTGGCTTCTTGGTGGGGTTGGCATGTAAGGCTCCCTATGCATAGTTGATAATAATATTGTGAAGAAACAAAGAAAGAAAATTAACTCTGCAATGGATTTATTTCACTAACAAACAAGGGTTCATCCTAAAGATACAGTCAAAGAAGCAGCAAACTATTGATGTTCATGGATACTCTGTGGATCCCTACAACCCCAAACTGTTCCTTTTTCTTATTTTTATTTAAGGGATAATTATGAACACCCCTAACCTATCTACTACATTAAACCTATCGCCTAAATTTCAATTATGTCCACAATATATAAAATTATACATGTTTGCACTCCGTTAATCTTTTCGAAACAATGGAATCGAGTTGTTTGGTTTTATGCATTAAGAGCCTAATTGAAATCTAAATGAAAAATTGGAGAAATTTGTAATTATCCCTTTGTTTAATTATATCAAATCTTTGGTTATCTTCTTCTTGGAAATTAAGGAATTCCGTGTTGGATGCTTTTTCTTATGAAAATTCTGTTTGCTATTATTTTAAAATACTACTCCCTATGTTATTTTTTATTTATTATTTTTAAGTAAAATCTAAATTTTATTTATCTGTCCCTCGTGTAAAACCTAACCAACCAATTTGGAATTATATGAGTCTCATATTTTGGAGAATCCAAATTAAAGCATGTCATGTTATGGGATGCTTACAAAACAAAGTGCATTGATAAAGAGTTTTGTGATACGGGTAGATTTCCCATGCTTAAGTCTTTGACTATTAGTGCATCTGATTTGGTGGAATGGAGTGAGATTAACGATGGGGCTTTTCCAAAATTTAGGTGTCTTCGATTTTATAATTGTCGCAGATTGAGGTTTCCCCCTAAAGGTTTGCAATACATTTCTACCATTGAAGAATTGATTTTCCGTCCATTGCATGGAGAACTCTTAAGAAGATTGAATGGTGAAGAAAATAACAAGATCAAACACATTTCATCTTTTCCATACAGGGTTTCTCCTTCTAAATCGGATGGTACAATTTGGGTCACTCCACTCTAATTTTGATCCTGTTTGTAATTAATGAATAAGTCAAGGGAAGATTTACTATATCATGTGCTGATTGTTTGAAATGTCATTTGATTACATTTTATCAGATGAAAAATCGCATCAGCCATAGATAAACAGAACAACTTTTGAAAATGAAATTTAATATTACCTGTCCAATTGTTAAATTTTTGGGCAACAACCAGCCAAATCGATAATTCTTAAAACAGCCAAATCTACTTAAAAAACATAAATTCCGTTAACAAGACTGCATATATCCTTAAAACGTTACTAGTTAATGAAAAATGAAATATACCCAAGTACCTACAGAGTTGGAGGTACCCAAATGGAAGGCATTCATCTTTGTTGCATTTACTGCAAGCCCTTAACTTTTATATGACTTTGCTCTCTTTGTCAAACACAAAATCTGTCACCTTGCACCACTGAGAACAACCAACATCAAGCTCGAACACCTCGAATTCATAAGTTTTATTCATGATCCATGTCCTTTCTGATCTCACTGCTTCTTCAAACCATTAAATTTCCATCACAAGACTCCACTAAGAAGATCCCTGCCATTTAGCTCAGAACATGACTGCGTTACTTCTGCCATTTCTTGTGAGGAAGAAGAATGTCGATAACCATAAGCCAACCATCACACAACAAAGCATAAAACTGTCCTTTATGAAACACGATATCCTCATAGAAGTTTGGTTCTATTCATAAGGGTAAACATCATGCTCTAACTCATAGAAAAGTCACAGTTTTGATTCTGCCTTTAGGATAACAGCAACTATTGCTTCCCCAATTGTTTTTGTTATGAATAGAGCCTTGTATTTAACAGAATCATTTGGAAATCTGTTTTTAGTATATGGGCGCAGGAAACCTTATTCAGGTTCACAAAGTCTTTACTATGATACGGCAACAAAAAGTTATGTCAGATCTGATGGAAGTAGAGCTAAGGTTGAAGTTACTGTTTATAAATTGAATGAAGAAGAATGGCGCTGGGATGAGGTCAGAAATTTGGAAGGAATTTTTCTGTTTTGGCTAAATATGTTACTGGTTGTAAAGAGAGTTGCATTTATTATGGCCAATTATGTCATACTCTATACAGAAAATAAGATGATAAGTTTCTCCCTGATGTCAATGAAGGAGATATCAACTGAACTTGATGTTTATGACATTGGGATCTTTGATTTGGGGAATGGTTATTCTGGTTATGCTGATCTATTTTGGCCACCTCCAGCTTGGTTAAGAGCAGTCTCTCGACAGCTTCAGGTTCGAACTTGTAATCTTGTCCTTCAAGCATTTTCTTTGCCAATGAATACACTTAGTGATTTTGTGAAGATGTCCTGTTTTTGTACCTGAACCGTTGGAAAATCCATCTTTATTTTTCAATTTTTGTTTAGAATTCAATTTCAGATCCATCATTTCTTTCTATCCTATGATTTTGCAGTCAGTCTTATCACTGGAATCATTCTGCTTTGCTGCTGCAGCAACCAACATCACTTTGAAACAGAGATTAGTGTCAAATCACAACCTTAAGCAGTCAAGAATTTTTCTAATTTTTGAATGTGACAAAGTCTGCAGAAGCATTTCACTTGAACTAATGACTGTGAACCATGATTTCTTGAATCGGTTTTTAGCATGTGACAGATTTTGCTTC
Source organism: Excoecaria agallocha (assembly GCA_037975025.1). Classification (NCBI taxonomy): domain Eukaryota; kingdom Viridiplantae; phylum Streptophyta; class Magnoliopsida; order Malpighiales; family Euphorbiaceae; genus Excoecaria; species Excoecaria agallocha. The sequence continues at coordinate 22,438,665 of CM075816.1, forward strand.
TGACTAGCCATGAGAAATCTCATACTACGCATAATCATATACTTTAATTTTAGGAATAAGGGCATTTTTTTTTTAATAAATTTGATGACACGCAGCATTATATAATTGATGGCTATTAAGATTTAACGGAAAAAAAATTTATAACTTTTTTATAATATCCAATCCTAAATACATAATGAGTAATTAAGTACTATAAAAATTATAAAATCATTGCCAGGAAAATTTAAATTGCAATTAATAAGATAATACAAGTGTAATAGACAATTCATAGGCTTATTATTATGTAAAAAAGAAAAGTAGACAATATTTTGGACAGACTAAAAAAATGGACAAAAATTATGGGACAGAAGGATTGCAATTTACAAAGAATATCCAAACTCTACCAACTGGTACAGCTCGTGAATGGCCAATTGTTTAATGAAAAAAAGGCATTGACACTAGCATTCCTCTTCGACAATAAATTTTGATATGTGCTTTATCTTGTAATTTTCCTCACCATTCAAGCTCCTCGCAAGGTCTCCATGCAAAACACTGAAATATAACTTTTCAATTGTAGTAATGTATTGTAAACTTTCAGGGAGAAACCTCAATTTCCTGCAATTGTAAAATTGGAGACACTTCAACCTTGGAAAAGCACCATCCACAATTTCAGTCCACTCAACAAAATCCTTTGAACGAATTGACAAACATTCAAACAATGGAAATCCACCCACATCAACAAACTCTATACCAATGCATTTTGCCTTGTAAGCATTCCAAAGAACGAGGCGCTTTAAATTGGGAAGAAATTGAAGAACTGAAGAGGGATTGTCACGAAGATCAGAATCATATAATTGTAGATCAGAATCATGGAATTAATGAAATAAAAAGATCTAACAATATTAGAAGATTGGACTAAAGAAGACTTTGCAAAGCACCATTTAATCTGCAAGTCAATGCTCAAAATTATATTAAATCTTCAAATAGTTTAGTTGTTGTCTTGTTAGGAAGGGATACCATGTTGATCCCTACAACCCCAAACTGGTCTTTTTTCCCATTTTATATTTAAGGGATGATTATAAACATCCCTAACCTATCTATTACATTAAATACCTTTCGCCTAAATTTATAAGTAAAACTGTCATTAAAGGTTGGAATGGAGCTGTTTGATTTATGCATTAACAGCCTAATTGAAATCTAAATGATAAATTGGTGATATTTATAATTATCCCTTTGTTTAATTATTTATAGTTAAATGGTTAAAGCCCTATACTGTATGAACTAGCTCAAATAAGCCCCCATATTATGATTTGACTGCATATTCCCTTCAATTGGGAAACACAAACAATCCTATTTTTAATCAAAATTTAATTGGTAGTGATTTCAAAGACTATGAAAATGTCGACTATTAGCAAAACCCATCCTTCATTTGCCTGCATAAGGGTGCATTTGAGGAGAATTTCATTTTTGCTTCGATGCTCAAAGAAAGAATTTAAAAAAAAAAAAAAGAAATAGTAAAGTGAGTCAAAGCAAGTATAAAATAAACATTTGACTGCATGACAATTATAGGGCATATCTGAGCTACATAAAGAAGTCAAGTGACATATTTGGACCATTTAGACAAAAGAAAAGCTTCCTTGCAACATCTCTTCGGTTTAGCTTGGTTAGTAATGAGAAATCTAAGACAGCCTATAAACCTAACTGAATGCTTTATCTTAAAAGAAAGTCTCAAAGGGCTGAACTTCGCTGAGACCTTTTTCTTCTCAGAATGTATATAGCCAATATTCTACAAATTTGGATACTGTCCATCCTACAAGAATAGACGGAAATGTCGGGTAAAGTTAGATTAAGTTGCAAGAACATAGCTGAAGTAATAATGAGGTCTAACACCAGCAAGATGAAAAACATTAATCTTCCAGAACATAGTTGTTGTCCATTACTTTAAAAGAGTTGTGTACATATGCTATTGCCGTCACAATGGATTGCCCTAAGTAGGTTCACTTGATTCAAAACCGGAAAGCTGGGCAAGCTCTGTCAGCTCTTGCTCTCCGCTCAAGATCTGCAAGAAAATACCTGCTAGGCTCAGAACACCCTTCCACCTCTTTGGCAGGGTAAGATATGAGAAGAAAAGAGCAAGTATTTCTACAATGATTGAATGGCTACTTCATGCAAAAACTAATGCCAACAAGAATGTACAAATCATTAAGAAAATATATAATTAAGCATATGTAGTGGCCAAGATAATGCAAAAAATCATATGAGAAGCACCAAGTCTAGTTTTGTAGCCCCTAGTAGCTGACAGCAGGAAACGGAAGGCACTCACCAAGCATTTATCATTTTTGGCTATACAGAAAAACTCTGTACAATGCCACTCTTAAACAAGAAAGAAAAAAGCTTGGTGAAATAGGCTTCCTTACCTGGCCATTAATCACCCAAGTCGGAAACCCTTCAATTTTAGCATCTGCACATGCCTTCGCTATTTTAGTTCCTTTCCTATATCCATCAGGAAAGCATTCCACATAGTCCAAAATTTGTGATGCCTCTTTTCCAAACATCTGCATAAGCAGATAGCATAAGAAATCATGGTTAAGTTCAATGGCAGGACCAAAAGTTTCCTTTCATAGAGAATAGCGTGCATGGGTTTAAAGAGTATGCCAGCACAGAAATCTGTACTGTATCGGAATAGTTCAATTTTGCTCTTGCCAATTCACAATAGGATTTGTTTGATTCGGTATGATAACTTCAGCCAACAATCAAACACAAGCTAATTAGTCAATTCAAGAATTGACAATGAGCTTAATGGAACCATGCTAATGATGCCAAGCTGAACAGTAACAGCAGCCGGTGCATGCCAAAAGGAGAAAAGAACCTATTTACCTAATTCTCAGTTTCACTAGTTTTTTAATAGATTTGTAATCAAAAGTTGGCAAACTTTAATAGCGTTAATAGCGCAGATTGTTCTCAATATTGAATTCAGTTCTGATTATTCTACTTCATTTAGCTGATAGTTACAAAGGTTGAAGTACCTGTTTTTGTTCTAAACAATGAGAACACCAGAAAGCCCCATACATTTTAGCTCCAATAGATCTTAGATGCCTAGCAAGAGAAACGGCAAAAGTACTTGATGGACTTGTTACCTCATAGGTAACATATGGTAAGTCAATTTCAGCTGAGCTGTTAACACAAAAAAGTATCGAAAAGTTAGAATTTACAGTGCCTAGCAGGAAAGGGAAAACCTGCATCATAAAGTATAGTAAAAATTTATATAGAATCTAAGCGCAATATGCAATCTCTCAACAACAGCAAACTGCTATCTCACTCGTACTCAACAATAACAAACAACATGTATAAAGCTGGATTGGAGTTATGAAGAGAATAAATATAAATAAATATAAGAAAGATGCCATGATCTATCCACAAATTTTAATCACCTTAAGGACATGGGTGCAAAATCCCCATGGGAGGTGCTCAAGGCAACAATCACCAAGCTTGCTATACATAACTGCAAACCCAATACTTTCTGGATCTCTTGCAACCTAATATCCTGTAAATAGAGGGTTTTTTCGATATTAAGGAACCCAATGAAAGCAGCGTCCAGAAGCATATCAAGGACATGTAAAAAAAAAGAAAGAAAGAAAGCGCATACCTTTAAAGTGATGAAAAATAAGCTGAATGACAAGAAAGCTGAAAGCAAGCAGTATGAACAAGAGGTTCCTGAAAATTTAGTGCTAAGAATGTACAAGAAATATCCACTAGCAGCTGCCATAGAGGTAGTACAGGCAAGTAAAAAGGAACGACCATTAGCCTCGCCAATTCCGAAAGGTAAATTCTTTCTAGGCAACTGCAAACTGAGCGCTGCAACTAAACCATATGCAACCATTCCGATGGCGGGAAGAGGAACACCTGGCAAATGTTAAAAGGACTATCATTGAAACCCTCTTTCAAACACATTACCTGCAAGCGTAATTCATATGGAATTTTCCCAGTCAAACAAAGAATCTTCAAATATGATCATTCTATTGGATAGAAAATTGTGTTCTCCCATCTCAAGTAAGAGAAGAAAACATAAATATATAAGGGAAACAAAGAACAGTACCAAAAAAGACAGCGTAATCGCTGTTGAGTACGTCGCCGCAGCTCCCGCCACCAATTGGGCAAAAGGCATCGGAATCGGAGAGCTTCAGGTAAGTTAAGTAAGAAGTTTCAAGAAATCCTATGCCTCCAAGCGCTGCACACCAATTATATGTAGAAATGCTCGAAGAAGAAGAGGAGGTAGACGTTGCCGTTTCGGGGTCCGATTCTGCATCTGGACCTGACCCAGAGGACAAGCAATTCAGTCTCCTACTCCAACAGCAACCCTTCTTCAAGAAAACAATACAGGCAAGAATTCAGTGCGAGGAATAGAAGGGAGGAAAAAAGAAATTGTGAAGTTGAAATTGACCTTGAAGTGGGTAATGGGTACAAGGGAACGAGGAAGCGGAGATGGAAGAAACGAAGTTCTTGTCCAATACAGGAGCGAAGGACATGAGATGCTGATGCAGGTAGCCATGGTTGCTCGTTGTGTATCCGTTGCTGTAATTCAAGTCGTCTTCTTCTTCTCCTCCTCCTCCACCACATTTCAGTGGACGAACATGTGGCTAAGCTGTCTAAAACTCTTGCTGTAACTAACAGCTAACTGAACTGTAGGCTTAAGCCCAACTCAGAAGCCCATGGGCCAACCCAATTGCTTCTGTTTGCTAACTTCTCTCACTAATACCCTATAATAGCTCTTCAGTTTTTCAAACATGCAACAAAAACAAATATCAAAATAAGTGGAAAATTAAACGGCAATATATCAAAATTTTATTAAAAAAATTAATCTAATGACAAATGTATGAAAGGGTTGCATACCTATCCAAGCAAATCAACAAAAATAATACAAAAATGATACTAACAAAATAAAAATTATTTGCTATATAAACAATATTAAAGTAATAATTTCAAAGGAAAATAAATTCTAGAATTAAATTTTAATTCAAATCAAAAGAATAGACATAATTTGGATAGAGTAGGAAGCCAAATTGGAAAGTTATATGAAGACCAATGCCACAGATATCTAATTCTACATAAGATAAGATAAGATAAGAAGGAAAGTGGACAAAATAAAATCAAGATAAGTGAGAAAACATGAAAAGTTCCAACTTTTAGAATTGGAGTGGAAATTAAACCTAATTACTGAAAAAATTAAACTCTCAACGGTTTTAATCACACGTAATTTCAAGATCTCTTATCTACTATTATTCTGATTTTTTTTCCAATCATATAAAATATATATATATACGGTACACAAATAATAAATTTATACAATATATATATAAAAGCAAAAGGTTTCGAGTTTGAAACTTGCTCCCCTTTCCTTCTATTAGAAAAAAGATAGAGTAATTATTGAATAAGCTTGGAGTAGAAGAAGTTGCTTAATTTGGAAATCCCGACCAAAATAGACTAATTGTGTATGGCTTATAAATATTATTCCTTCCGTTTCATTAGATTATCAATTTTTGAAAAAAAAATTATTTCGTCAAATTGTTACTTTGATAAATTAAAAATAACAAAATTAAATGTTATTTTCAACTTTACTCTCATATATCGCTTTATTATGATAAACTAAATTAGAAATGATATTTTAGTATATTCAATATAATTTTACGTAAAAATTAATAATTATTTTAATATTTGTGATTTTTTTTAAAAAAGTTTAGAGATTTAATATGTAATTTTGAAAGTATAGAAATTTAATATGTAAAAATATTAAAATTTAGAGATTAAATTATGAATTTTTTCAAATTTTAACCTTCTTAATATAGTAAAAAAAAAAAAAAAGAACCTTCTTTGATATTGTAGTTCAGGAATATTGTTTATCTTTATTGGCATTCACTTCTAAATATTGAAAAATAATAAAACTCTCACATGTAAACAAAGTCATGTTAACCTTGGTGGAAGAGAAATCCAGAAATTATCCTGAATTAATATTCTCACACTTTTCGATAAATTTTGGATAATTTGATCCATTATGGAGCTGGCATTTTTCGAAGAAATAATGGTATATAGGTCTTTCACTAGTCACTTATCCCTAGTCCAGATGTATGGACAATACGCATATAATAATTGAATTACATGTTTTATTTGTACTCATCTATTATCTATCTCATTCTGAAAAATTCGTGAACCAAACTCCCTGATCGAGAAATCTTTCATTTCATGGACCACCGCACTACCCAAATATATTTTTATTTTGATTAATTCCCAATTTCAAACTTTTTTTATAAAACCTCAAGAAATTGAATAACATATATTCATATACAATTAATTACTTGATTTTTTTCATATTTTTCTTAACAGAAAAGAAACGAAGTATCCAACACATTAAAACTAGTTTTATAATTGGAATTTCTTCAAAGTGTGATTTTCTTATAGTTTAGAATATATCCGAATTTCACAAAAAAAAATATATATATAGATAGTTTTTAACTTTTTGCACAAATCAAAAAATAATTAATTAATATCAATTTTATCAAATTTTCATTATAACTTATTTTAATAAATTTTTATTATGTTTTATATAATTATATACTTTTAGTGCATCCACTATGGGTGCATTAAAAATAATGGGTTAATATATATAATTTCTTATAAATTATTATTATTTATTAAATTTTTTTCTTAAACCAACTATATATCAGATTATCTTTCTGAACTTATCAAACTATATTCTGTAATAACACTTGTCAGTTTATAAAAATTACGTAAAAATATACTTTAAACAGTAAAAGAAAAATAATTTAATATTTTTAATAAATTTTAAGATAGTAATATAATATTTTCAATAGTATATGATATATTTTTTATATTTTAAATAAATTTAAGTGTTTAATATGATATTTTTAATAAATTTAAGGAAATAATTTAACGTATAATTAGTTTAAATAAAAAATATGATAAATAATAATAGTTTAAGGTGTAATTTATATATTATTCCAAAAATAATTGATCAGTTTATGTAAAATAATTATCTTTTTCATACATAATAAACTGTAATTAGCTTAATGCATAAGTTTTATTTGCATGCAACGACGAGAAATTTCCTACCCACGAGCACCATGGCCCACGATGAGCGGTTCAATCTTCAACGGGCATATTGTCACGTGTGCAAAGGAATAACAGGCATTGGAAAATGTGCATTTGTTTTGAAGCTTATCCATGCAAACATATGCGTGCCTTCCAACATGGCATCTCTGATTCCATTGGATTATTTGGATTTACCCAGAAACAACAAACGGTGACGTGGCAGCCATGCTTCTTCTCGATGACTTCAGCCACACATATCCACCGCAACCTCCATAACTCTCTCTGTACTTAAATGCCGAACACAAATTCCATTACTCAAGGCACAGAATAACCAAAATCTCATTAAAAATACAATCTTTCTGCATACCCACAACACAAAAATGGCTACAAAATCGATTCTTTCCTCTTCTACCTTCTCATGCTCCACAATCTCTCGAGCTTTTCGTCCTTCGGATCTCAATCCCAGGTTTTGATTACTTTGGTTCTCTGTTTCTGTTTTGGTTTATTTTCATGGCAAAGTTTTTAACTTGGGCTATTACAGCAAGCTATTGCAATTGCCTATGACGGTTAATCCGGGGAAATGGAGCGTTAGTGTAAATCCGAAAACTTCCAGATTCTGGTATGGTGAAGAAGATGAAATTATTAGGGATTTTTGAGTTAATGGGTACTCGTTATTTGTTTTGTTTATTAATTTATGTTTGATAATTAATGTTTGTAAAAGCACTAAGGCTAGTCTGAGAGGAAACTTGGAAGCTGTTGGCGTACCAACTTCCGTGCCTGTAAGAGTGGCTCATGAACTTCTTCTAGCTGGTCACCGGTATTTGGATGTCAGGTATGGGCTCTCATAATTTGTATCCTTTGCTTTTGAGTGTGTGTGTATATATATAACTAATCCGTATTCACGCCTATGGTTGATATATATAGAATTCGAACTCGAAACCTTCGGATAATAAGAACCTTTTTGGCTCATATTGAAATTTAAAATGTGTATAGTTTACTTCCTAAGTGGTAAATTTTGATGAAAATGTTAATATTGTAGGACTCCAGAAGAATTCAGCGCAGGACATGCTGTAGGGGCAATCAATGTTCCATATATGTATAAAGTTGGATCAGGTTCTTTCTTTACCCTTTCTTGAATTATTTTGGCAATCTTAGTGAATCTACTCTCTCTCTCTGTGCAGTTCCCAATTTATTTTCCTTTTCTTGCTTAGATTCCAACTAAGAATTTTGAGGAATATATCAAACTATTTGACTTTAATTTAAACTTTAATCAATTTGGAAGAAATGCATTAGTATCTGAAAACTTTGAATGAATCTTAACTTGGCAAATTAAGAAACCATCGGAAATTTTTTTGCCATCAACACTTTGTTAAGCATTGCTTATGTGAAATTATTGATGTAGGAATGAACAAGAACCCCAAATTTCTGGAGCAAGTGTCTGCACATTTCGGAAAATATGATGAAATTATTGTTGTAAGTCTTTGAACCTAAAATCTTATTTATTTTTTGTAGGCATCAAACTATATTATTTTCTGTTTCTGTTCGTGGCTTTTTGTTAACTCCCTGCTCTGTTTCAGGGTTGCCAGCTTGGGAAAAGGTCTATGATGGCTGCAACCGATCTTTTAGCTGCTGTAAGTACATTCTGCTATAGATTAAAAGCTTTGAGTTTGGGTTGATTAATTGTCATTTGGTAGATACAAACATCATAATCTGGTTGTGATAGAGAAGGGCAACATCAGGCCCATAAGTGTGAAGACCCCTTGTTCCACCAAAAGGAATTCCTAGTAGCGGTGGGTGCCCATCACACTTATAAGCCACTAACTACCCATATAGCTAGCCGATGTGGGATCGTAACATTATTCCCTCCTTCAACAGCCGACGTCCCGGCGGCTTGTCACCCACTGGCGGCTTCTCCCCAAGGGTTCCTCTCCTGGGTCACACCCACTTGGCGGCTTCTCCCTTCTGGGTTCCTCTCCTGGGCCACACCCACTTGGCGGCTTCTCCCTTGAGGTTCCTCTCCTGGGCCGCGGATCCGGCAGGTCGGACCACTGATAGAGAAGGGCAACATCAGGCCCATAAGTGTGAAGGCCCCTTGTTCCACCAAAAGGAATTCATAGTAGTGGTGGGTGCCCATCACACTTATAAGCCACTAACTACCCATATAGCTAGCCGATGTGGGATCGTAACATTACTGATAGAGAACGGCAATATTAGACCCATAAGTGTGAAGGTCCCTTGTTCCACCAAAAGGAATTCCTAATAGTGGTGGGTGCCCATCACACTTATAAGCCACTAACTACTCATATAGTTAGCCGATGTGGGATCGTAACATTACCCCCTCCTTCAACCGCCGACGTCCCGACGGCTTGTCACCCACTGGCGGCTTCTCCCCAAGGGTTCCTCTCCTGGGTCATACCCACTTGGCGGCTTCTCCCTTCTGGGTTCCTCTCCTGGGCCACACCCACTTGGCGGCTTCTCCCCTGAGGTTCCTTTCCTGGGCCGCGAATCCGGCAGGTCGGACTACTGATAGAGAAGGGCAACATCAGGCCCATAAGTGTGAAGGCCCCTTGTTCCACCAAAAGGAATTCCTAGTAGTGGTGGGTGCCCATCACACTTATAAGCCACTAACTACCCATATAGCTAGCCGATGTGGGATCGTAACAGGTTGGATATCAAACATCAATCAAGTGCTTGATGAAAGGTTTGCTTTCAAGGCAAACAATGAATTGCTTGAATTACATAATTGTAATTTTCAAATACATGTTTCTTGGCCTATCCCTTTTCATTACTCTTGTATTGTCTCTTTATAAAGTCTAAGTTGGTATTACATCTATGGTCATTGAAATTTATGAACTGGTCATAAATAATTTTTTTTATCATAAAAATAACTAGTTTTTAACTTTTTCACTTAAAATCACAGTGATGGGAAAAGCAAGAATATGGTGTCAGAATGCTTACTTGGTACTACACATTATGAGGAAATATGCCATTTCAGAGCAAATATGCATGTGATATGTCCGAAAAACTAAAGAAAATTCCAAGTGCTAAGTCGGCAGGATTCATGTTTATTTGTATTTATTACAAGCTAATGTGTCTGCAAGAACCTTAATTTCAGTCTTCAAACTAAATTTCAATTGAATTTATTCTGCAAAATTTTCACATCTCATATTGATTTTAAGGCCAAAAGAAAAAACAAATTACTCAAAGTTCAATTGTGCAGGGTTATACTGCGGTTACAGATATTGCAGGTGGATATGCTGCATGGACACGAAATGGACTTCCAACAGAAAATTAATGTAGATTTGTGGGGATTATAATACCTAGAACTTTCTACAAGAGTATGTTTCTAGTTTAGCAGCAGAGAAGCAGAAAATAATTCACCATTAACAGGAAAACAGTACTATTCATCATCTGTTCATCTTGTGAAAGCTTATTATTTATGGTAAAAGAATTGTTATGCAGAAATGAGCATAAACTAATGTAATGTTGTAAATTTCATCAGATATAATAAAGTCAACTTTGTACAGAACTCTTCCTCTTCTATTTCTATGCTTTATAATCAAATTTAAACCTGTGGGTGCTAAGGTTTTTTTTTTTTTTTTGGGTCCAAATCAAAGGGGGGGTGCTGCCATTCTGAAGAACTATAAAATAACTTATTTATAATGGTATCAAATAAAATAAAATAGAATTAGTCAGATATTAACAATGGCTGAACAACTGTCTTCAAACCCAAAAAATCCTGAAAAACAGCTCCTCAATTTCTCCAAATTTTGCTCCTCGGTTCTCTCTATTTTATTTTTTTGTTCCTGTTACTGAAAGATTATGCTGAACACCATACCAACTATATTCACCAGTTGATTGTTTTATAATAGTCAGCTGGGTTGGGAGGGTAATCCAAGGAAATGGAGAACTGGTTTTGATCAGAAAATATTCAAATACAGGTATGGTAAGATGAAATTGTTAATTTATTTTAGTTTTGTTAATAATGTTTTTGATAGGGTTATGTTTTACAGCACTGATGCTGCTAGAGCTGCAACTTCTGTGCCTGTAAGTGTGGCTCATCAACTTCATAATTCTGTCAGCTATGGATACTAGCTAATTATTGATTGCTTTTTTCTCATTGGATTCTTTTGATTTTGATTTTGATTCAGTCCATCTTCTTTAAGTCTGCAAGAGCAACTAATATAGAGACGAACATTGTTAGGCATGCACCTGAATTATTGTATTCCAACTTGAAATTTTTCTGGTCGTTGATGTGGGAATGGAGAAGAATCCCAAATTTGTGGAGGAATTTCCCTTGCAATTTGAGAAATATGATAAGATTATAATTGTATGCCTATGAAGCTAAGATCTTATTTAGTTTTACAGGCTTCAAATTACACTGATTTTAGTGTACATATAAATTGCTGCTAATTATATTTCAGGGTTGCAAAAGTGGAAAAAGATCAATGATGGCTGCAGCTGATCTTTTAGCTGCTATAAGCACATATAAATTAATTTCTGCATGTACTTTCTTTGATTTCCATTTGACAGGCATAAACATCATAATTTGATTATATAATCTAACATCAAGTTAGTGCTATAAGTTCTCTCAGATCCGGTCCTTGAGCAATTTCATGGACTAAACCAATAGTATTGTACCACGTCCGCAAAAATTACAAAAAAATAGCACATTTGCTAATAATAACTAATTGTGTAACCTCTTTTCGCAAATATATTAATTTCGCATATACAAATGAGATGGCAGCAGCTTCTTTTTTTTCTTACTTACAGGTTTTGAATTCGAATATTAAGTAGAAAACATCCTTAAAAACTTGAAAAAATCACTTTTTTTCTCCTTATGGGTCTGGCAATGCGAATCCGAATTAATCGAGTCAATAGATTTCTGATATTGGATAAATTTATATATATATAAAAAATACTTGTATTATAACTATTGATTGATGGGGAATCAAATTAAGTTGAATAAACTAATTGGATTGGGATATATTGTTGAGAAAGGAACCTGAAAATGAAGGGAATTTGAATCAATCTGAAAGATCAAAAAGAGCTTAATGACCATTATTCGTCATGGTTTAAATGATGAAATATTCGAGAAGATTACAAATGTTTATAATCTACATTCAACTAAGGAAATATATGTGTATATATATAATAACGGTTGGATATTAGGGTCTTGTGCAGGAGCATATTGCAATCACTAACGTTGCTGGTGGATATGATGCTTGGACACAAAAATAATTTTTGTAGCAAATGGGATCTCAACTTCTATTTCGGAGAAAAGAAAGTATTAATTGATCCATCAAGAGATGTTATTAGCCTTATGCTTTAAAGGAATATTAGTTTTTTCTGTTAATATATTGTTTTTTAAGGTAGTGTTTGTTAACCTTGGAAAGGTCGGAATGGAAAGAAAATAAAATTATTTCAATTTTTTCGATCTTTTCAAGCGTTTATTAAAAAAATAGATCCCACAAAAAAAAATTTTTTTTAACTACCTATATTTTGATATTTCAAAATATACATATCTTGACATAGGGTCAAGATATGCATATCTTGATCTTTAAAGATAAAAAACAATTAAAAAATTGAAGATAAATTATTTTTAATTCAACAAAATTTAACAAACAATTGAAAAAAAATTTCGCAATGCTTTCCAGTCTCATCTTGACTATTTCATATTTTGGTCCGGAAAGTATTCAACTTTTATCTGAAAATTTTTTATCTGAATCAATTTAACAAACTCTACCTAAAAAATTAAAAAACTTTTAGCACGGGGATACATGTCAATCATACATGAAAAAAATGTTATGTTTATTAGTGAGTAAATGGAAACGAAACAAAATTAATGTCACTGCTGAAATGTTGATTTGATCCAATTTGATAACTTTAGAGGCGACAACATTGCTCCAATTGGAAAATCAAGGACAACATTACTCTCTTTTGAGCAATGTACAGGGATAAATTGGCATCTTTTAATAACATTGATGTCCTCAAAGAGACTTTGAGTTATTTAATATTCTTTTCCTTAACATATATATATATATATATATATACACACACACTTTTATAACGACCGATTTTGGGTACCAGACCAACCAATTTCATTGGAAATAAAATAATTATTTCACAATATATACACCAACTTAAGTGTTGTTAAATTTGATTATTAGTATTATAGTTTAAGGAAAATAACTTTATTTCATTAATATTGGCTGTGTCTCCTTGATGTTTATTTTCCACGGCCCCTTTCCTATATTTCCCCCTTTTTTTATGATACATTTTTTGAGACAGAAAAAGGTCAAATTCGATAAAATAGTCAGATTTTTAGCCATTTTAATTACAAATTGATTTCCCTTTTCTATATTTCACATATTTCTAATATGACAGTGCTAACCTTTTACATTTATAGGATATAATATGATAGTGCTAATAATTGTATTATGTTGTTTTTTTAAAAAATCTATTATTCTGTTCAATTTGTTTATATTTCTCCATGGTGAGGCTTTGTAGAATAGATTGTTAAGGCATAGAATGCTTCAAATTCACACAAAAATTGGGTGTACTAGAAATCATCCAGCCACGTTTTCAGTTTCTGAAAAAGTGACAAACCATTCCACAAAACAAAAGTAAACAACCCAACATGTTGCCCACATCTCCAATCTTTACGCGTCTTCTTGCAGAGGTTTTAGCGTGACAAGCCATTAAATCTTCCACAAAGGTAGGAAACGCTTGAAACGAAAAACTCAAGGGATATGGGTAGAATGAAAACATCTCGAAAATGGTCCGACATTGTTCGAAGAAAATTCGTTAGGTCTTCTCGTACGAAGAACGTCATTGTTCTTCACTCCAATGCTTCCTCCAGTCCGGATCAAGCCGAAACAAGTGGTATCAAAGTTGAAACTGCAAGTATTGAAGAACTCGTCAGTGAAATCTCATCATCTTTGAGGATAAAACTCACCCAAGAAGATATAGCAGCCATAAAAATCCAAGCAATTTTCAGGGGTCATCTCGTACGATAGCCGATCACTGCTTTATCATTTTATCAGATTTCTTGACCAGTTGTTTCGATTCATGAACTTATAATGTCCGTTTTTTCTGGTTTTTGCTTTGTGAATAGGCACGAAGGGCATTTCAAGCACTCAAAAGCTTGGTGAAACTGCAAGCATTAGTTCGAGGAGCATACGTAAGGAAGCAAACTCGTATAGCGCTGCATTGCATGCAGGCATTAGTCCGGTTGCAGGTAAGGGTTCGAGCAAGGCAGCTCCTCGGTAGAGGCATCGTATAACTGAATTAATGCCTTCAATCTCAACTAATATTGCTCACTTACTTATCTAACATCCCTATATATCAGTGTAACATGCATGGAATTGTAATTTGAGGCCTAACCTTCACTTGCATATTGATATTTAACAACAATAACAATGAACTCCTATTGATCATGCTCTAATTACTTGTACCTCTACTGATCTCATTTAATGCCAATTTATATGATTCAAGACTTTTCCGCATCACATTCTACCTATTACCCATTGACCATACGCCAGGTGCCCGTCGATTTAGATGGGTTACTAACTTAGATTATGAATAGACGACTAAGAAATGCAAATAAGCATAGGAAGAATATGAAAGAACATAGAGGGCTAAAGGATAGGAAGAAAAGAAGGCATATAATAAAAGGATGTAGAAAACATAATTAATTTGTATTGAAGAAATGATAGGCAAAATACACCAAGCTAAAATAGCGTTACCAAAAAGCAATTCTACAATTAAAATGTATGTACGAAAAGGAAAAATTGCCTGAACATTGATGCATTATTAACAGCCAATCTCTTCTCCCAAGTTAGTGGTGGCCTCTTATCAGTGATGAAAAAAAGCCACTGGATGATTTATCCTTGCGGCGCTCTTCCCTTTCATTAGGAACCTGTTTTTGGTTAAAAATCAGACCCAACTAACGATGAGACCAAAGCATAATTAAGTGCGATTTTGGTACCTCTTTGGCGATCTGCTGAAAGATATCTATAATGTCGGAGAAGTTGGGTCTTTGAGCTGAATCTTGCTGCCAGCATCTCTCAAGCAGTTCTGCAAGTTTGGGATGAGTATGCTTGGGGATTGTCGGCCGTAGACCCTGAAATAATGTTAGTAAAAATGTGTTTTGAATGAAAAACGACAAAATTACTGTAGTTTCATGCAGTTGTATAAAGACCGAATCTTATACCTTTTGCACCACTCCTACCGCTGCTTGCAATGGCGTTAGATAGGAATAAGGAAGCTGCAGTTTCAGTCAAAATATAGTAATCAATAAGAAAAATATTGTGGCAGCAAACAAACAAAATCAATTGACACAAAAATGCATTAAAAAGGAGAAGGAAAATTCTGTTAGAAAAGGAATTTGTTAAGGAATGCAAAACTCACTTCTCCTGTTAGAAGTTCCCACAGTACTATTGCAAAGCTGAAAACATCTGCCTTGTGATCGTATGGTTTATGTTCAATCACCTTAAGACAATCAAAACCACAGTTAACAAATAAATATGATACAAGAAGATTTGAGAACCATTTCTATCTAATCGGTAATGTTAACCATACGGGTTTTTTCTTGTAAATTTTTAATAGTAGGCTTAATATATAAAATCCTAACTGAATTTCTAAAAAATTTCAAAAACTCATATTTAAATTTTGACTGTGAATTCACTGCCTGAAATTACAATAACTTTTATAAAAGATCACCACCCAATTACAATATGTTGTTTTATCTACATAAATGTCAGTCATTTTTTGTCAAATTCTACATCTGTTAGAGGTAAATAGAAAATTGTAAAATTATTTTCTTTTTATATCTTCTCACAATGAAACTAATGTTACAATATCTATTTCTATGTGTTTTATAACAAATATGTACAGACCAATATGTCTTGTGAAATTCTATGTTTTACCATTCAAAATTAACATATTGTGGTGGAGAGGTGCTTATTTATAATGGTTATTA
Organism: Excoecaria agallocha; assembly: GCA_037975025.1. Classification (NCBI taxonomy): domain Eukaryota; kingdom Viridiplantae; phylum Streptophyta; class Magnoliopsida; order Malpighiales; family Euphorbiaceae; genus Excoecaria; species Excoecaria agallocha. Next base: position 22,454,731 of record CM075816.1, read on the forward strand.
CAACTTTAGGTAGTGAATTAGACATAATCAAAGTTTAAATATGAATTTTGAAACTTTTTATAAGTTTAGGTGGGATTTTATACATTAAGCCTTCGTAGTATTAATTAGCTATATAGTGCCACATCACAAGGAAGCAAATGTATTAAATTATAATGGATTGACCACACTATTGGATATCCCATTTACGCTGCAAACTTACTGTCATGGACAAACATCAGAACGAAACTATAAATTCATGTAGAAGGCAATGAATACCTCAGGAGCCATCCAGCGGTATGTTCCAGTTTCAGCTGTCATAACTCCGGACTGAGTTTGCACTCTGGCAACCCCAAAATCTGCAACCTTAACAACCTGTGTAGGGAGGATCAATACTTTTAGAAAAATTAAATCTGATTTGTTGTTGTTCACTAGTGATTATTCCTGTTCAAATATTGCATATATTTTTGAAATCATTTAGAAAAAACCACTACCATTCTACACAAGCAATATTTTCATTGGTCCAGCATGAACAACACTGTTGGAATGTCACTGACAAGAAGACATGTTTATAATCTTGGACTCAACTGCCTTGTTTACAATTTAGGGGTGAACAAATTGTATCAAAACCCAAAAACCTAACCGAACAGATGAAACTTGGTTCGTTTAATTCTCTCTCTCTCTCTCTCACATCATTGGTGTTGTTCCACAATCCTCAACCCACTCTCCTGCTACATGCCACTACTCATCCTGTGCCCTCATTGTACCATCCCTTCAGAGCATCACTTCCCAGCATCATGAAGCCCCACTTTTCCTGATAAGCTTCTCACACGCCAACATGTGGATCAGAGCCTCTTACTGCACCACAAGTCACCTAAGCCAGCTGCACCAATCGCTTTTCTTTCCAGCTCAGCTAATCAGTGAATCTTGAAAGAGTGACTTGGTTGTTTTAGTAGGAGTTCAATTTCCTCATTGAGCTCAACCACATTTGGGTTCTTTAAGACCTAAAATTCGGATGAACAGTTGCATCACAAACGTATAATAAAATAAAGATTTCCCTTCATTATGTTTGGTTGTAAAGTAAGAACTGAATTTCTCTTTCTCTTGTTTCCTACAAGATTGGGTGATGTTATTGTAGAACTGTAACTATTGATCTCCAATCAGCCTTAATGCTGTATCTATGTGATTTGAATTCTACAATGCCTACAATAAAAAAAAAACTGAGTACCAAATTGCCAATCTGAAAATTATTCTGTTGTCATAGTTAGGTTTCCCTATCTATTCAGTTCAGTTCAGTTCTAGTTAGGTTTCCCTATCTATTCAGTTCAGTTCAGTCGGATATAGCTAGGCTAAATCAGTTTAGTATATAATACCCTCAAAAACTGACTGAACTGACTGCATGCCTATCCCCAGCTTAAGCTGCAATAACTGACTTCTATTATACCCATTGTCAAAATCCTTCGAAACAAGAGGGCAATAGCATTGGCATGGAAAGAGCTGGATTGCCTTTTCACTTTCCAGCAGAGAGATTACTATAAACTCACATCAAGAAAAATGGACGGCATTTGTTTGTTTGTACCCCATTATAAAGAATGACATTCAGCACTACCAAAGTAATGCACAATTTTAAATATCAAACTACATATCACTTAACCCCCAAAGAATTAGTATATGACAGGCCAATCATCAAATTCATTGACAGTATTCAAAGAGCTGGTTATCCAATATCCTACGGCAAGTTATAAATTTTTGTGAGAAAATGAAATGGCAAAAGCAATAATTAATGTCACAAAGCAAAGTTACTAGACTTTCCAATAACCAGGGCGAGATAAAATATATACTTGGCAGAAATGGGTAAGATAAGACAGACAAACATGCATGACAGAGAATTACAACAAGATACAAACAAGGATGGTAGGAGTAACATAAAGAATATGAATCCAAACATTGAAGGACATGTTAACAATATAGAACAATAAAGCCAAATAAGTGAGTTGCAATCCAATATGGATGATAACAAAAATTTCAGAGGGGGACCCACTCACAATAAGAAAAGTATATTCTTGAAAAGGAATCATGTAATCTTACTTCATTTTCATCCATCAGAAGATTGGCAGTTTTCAAGTCCCTATGAATTATATTATTTTGGTGAAGATAACTCATTCCCCTTGACACATCAGTTGCCACTTTGATCAAGGAAGGAAGCTTAAACACACCCTTCTGTTTATGGAGAAAATCATATACACTTCCTCTAGCCATGAACTCTGCAGAGCAGGAATTTGCCATCAACAGGTGAGTATCAGTAAAGAGAGCCCATGCCAACCAACAAATATGAATCTGAAGGCCCAATGAGAGCTAAAAAGAATAGCATATTGGACTGTTTTCAGTACAATATAGACATCGACATCTTCCTATTAGCAACATTGTCATTCCTAATAGAAAGAGAGGGGTTGCAGAAGAAAGAAACTCCTTGATCACACAAGGTTGAATCTCGAAACCTGATCTCTTTTACAAACTAAAAGTTCCACTAATCATAAGGATACGTAAGAAGAAGATAGACTAAAAGTTACCAGTCACAATGCACAAATTTGGAGGTCGAGTGCATGCACCTATGAATTGAACAACATTTTTGTGCCTAATTTTCCTGCAAAAAGGTAAATCATACAGAAAGCAAAAGAACAATCAAGAGAAGGACCTAAAACATTATCCTGTAATGAAAAGCAAGACAAATGCAGCACATGCAAATTAGTATAATGTAGCTACAATGCATAAGAAAGATTAAGGTTTCGGAAAAATATGGCCTTCCCTTTTTTGATTGATGATAGTTAAGTAGATCACCACTCACTGCAAAAAGTTCCATGGAATTTAAAAGTCAAGAGCCACTGATAGTTAACCAGCCACATGTTTCTGGAGATAAACTGATACATACAAATCTACCGTGCAATATTGCATACAACAAAAACTTCAATAGGCCTCTGAAGACAATTGCAATATCAAACAGCATCTTTTTTTCAGCTTTTTCTTAGGTTTCTAAGTAATAAATAATGAAAGATCTAAGTAAATAAACATATATTATTTAAGACAGTAACACTCTCAAGCATATATTATAACAAACCTCATTATATAAACTTCTTGGGAGAACTCTCTAAGCATTTCGGCACTGACACGCTCAGGCTTGAGGACTTTTATGGCAACTTCCTGACTACAATATGTGCCTTTGTACCTAAAGAATATTAAAGCTAAATCAACTAAGAACTTGCAACAGAAAACCACAGTTTTCAGAGGACAGAACTTACAGATCACCATAAGATCCAGATGCAACTTTGTTTCCAAATTTTAACTGAGTGGAATCAATTTCCCAGACATCTGTTCCATCATTTGGTATTTCTATGCATTCTGGAAAAGATTCAACCTTCTTGTCATTCTGCTTGTTCACAACCGAAATAGAAGGATGTTTTGAAGAACTCTGCTCCTGAAAACATCATAACCCGTAAAAGTTATATCATGAATTGCTGGTCCTAGTTGATCTAACGACTGGCATCATAGATGTCAACATAAAAATGGATAGATATTGCCATTGAATTAGATTCAACTTGTATAGGCATGCAAAAGTCAAAATTCAGAGCCTAACACTGCAATCATAATGTACCACCATTATCAGTAGTGATGCCATAGTGAAACTAATTCAAGCTGTGAGTACAGGAATGTAGTCTAACTTCCATGACCTCGAATAAGTGGAGATGCCTACAGGAATGGTTAAAAGAATAATCTTAAGAGCTGAAAGTTATAATTTTGATTGCAACTAGTGATTTCCAAATATACTAGCCACAAGGAGAATGAAAAACTTTCTAAATGTGCTAAGAATACAAATGCAGAAAACTCACAAGAATTCGTGGAGGAGAAACCACCTCAGCAAATGCAAACTCTAGCTCTTCATTATGTTATAGGTCCTTGAGAGATGACTTACTCAACCTTGGTACACCTTAACTCCAATCTAGTTGGTGTTGCCACTAGGAGTGAGAAAAGCCGAACCGAACCCTATGAAACTTTGTTTGTTCAGTTAGGTCTGTTCGATTTTTTATGTGTTCAGTTCAGTTTTGACTTTAAAATTCGGTTTATGCAGTTTGGTTCGGTTTTCATTTCTCAAAAACCACAATAACCGAATGGACCGATCTAGTTGCAATACAGCATTGTTTTGTATTTTATATATATTTGTACACATAACCCTAGCTAATCCCCATCTTTCGTTTCTTTCTATCTCTCTTTCTATGTTTTCCCTTCTTTTCCTTTCAAATCCTAAATCCCTAATTTTCAAAAGCTAATTCACGATCTCCAATCCACCTCCATGAACTGCGATTGCCACCAACATTGAAAAGTAAAGAGTAAGGGGGGCCTACAATCGATAGTCAACCAAGATATCTTTTTAATCTTTTTTTTTTGGCCATCTGTAATGAAATTGAATGAAAATCACTCTCTCCACATCCCTCTCTTGAAATAAATTTTTTAAGAGGTGAAAATCATATTTGTAGCATTATTTTTTTCATTTGCATTGATGTAAATATGGATTTTTATTTTTTTAAGAATTAATTACTCTTTGCCTCCATCAGGTTTCTTTTCTAATATAAACTGAGGTGAGGTTTATTTACTTTCTTTTCTAATTTTTTTAATTTTTTTTTTTAATTTATTTTAATTTGTGGCTTGTTGCACTTCCTAGCAAATGCTATCTTCTATTCTTGTCTCATATATACAGCATTTATTAGTAAGTTTTATGGTGTTGGGTATACAATGGGTATTGTAGAGTGGTTTATGAGTTTTATGTTAAATATTTTAGTGTTTGTTTGCAGGAGCAAAACCTCAATAAATTAGTTATTGATACCTGAAGCACTAAAGATTTTGAAATGCTTCAAGTTAAATCCAAGGAAATGCAGACACCATACGCTAATTTTTGCCCAAAACTGAATAACCAACCAAACCGACCAAATTATTTTTCAGTTTGGTTTGTACCAAGTAATTCAGTTGGTTCGGTTATATATTATTTCAAGTTCAGTTTGGTCGGTTTTCAGACCGAACCGACCAAATACACACCCCTAGTTGCCACATTGATTTCTCCTTCATTCAGCTTTGCTTATATTCACACTTTCAACTACCTTTTAAGTTAAGAGTTGGCCAATATAGACATTAACCAAAACACAGGGCTGTCTTGGCCTTATATGATAAATGGAACTGGTGAATTTCGATGTTTATTCAGCTAGTGATTCACATAGCATTACCAACATCAAGCAATCAAAAACATGGCACGTTCTAGTAGAGAAATGAAAAGTAACTGAGCAAGACGAGCAGTACAGAAAAACCTACCTTAAACTTAAAGATTTCCTTCTCCAGAACATTTTTTAGTTCCTCAGTTTCCTGAAGTTTTCAAAATGTAAGTAATAAAGATATGTGCAAACTTAAACTTACTGTAGTACTAAAAAGGAACATAGTAAAACTCAAGCATGTTTATAGCCTTACCTCATGTGGCCAACCATCAACAACAAAGACATCCAAAGAGAACCCATCAACAGTGGAAAAAGCATGAGCTTCTTGAATGTTTAAGCCAATCTCCGCAAGCAGGAAAGTCAACTGGAAAATTATTTAATTTCATTCATTATCCACCGCATGAACTCAATGCCTAATGTGCATCTTAAACATCCTTTTGGGGAAAAAGATGCAGTATCAGCAACAAATCTTCAAACATCTTCAAAACCATGTGCAAGTAATATATAGCTTTTTTTATTTGAAAATGCTATACAAAGATAGACAGTACAGGGTATTTGTTTCAATGGAAAACAAAGCAAAATCTAAATCCCTTTATCACTTTATCTAGCCAATATATATATAGAATACTACAAGGCTAACATATGTAGAAACAGGAAATGACTCAAGTCAAGTGTATAAGTAATCACCAACCTCACTAAGTAGTTTCGGCCTGTCAACTGTAGAAAAAGTGATTTCGTGCATAGGCCTACAAGATTGTCAATTTCATAATGATAATATCAATATAGATAAAAGCTAATATCATGATGCAAAAAAATAATAATACTAAATAAATTTTGAACATTAAACTTCTGAATTTAAAAAATAGAAACATCATCAAGATAATAAATTAAAAGAAGTCATTAGTCACAGAATTGTATAAAACAAAACGAAAAGATGCAAAAAAGTGGAGAAAAGAAAAACAAAATTCAAGTTAACTTTATTAGAGCACATACATAAGAAGATAAGTTTTCTAGAACCTCAACTGCAATTCAGTCAAATATTTCATGATATAAATCCAAAAACCCAACAGAAAGAGATGTTCCACTTTTAAGAGGTTGATGGCATACAAATTCTTGAGGAGGAACTCACAAAATTTCTCAATTCTTACCGAAAAAGGTCTGATGTTGAATTTACAGCACTATCCCCATCTTCAACGTGAAATTTATTGGCTTGCAATGCTACTGCTTCAAGATTAGGTGATGAACCAAATGTAGGGGGCGGATGAATGCTGCAGAGATAGACAACAAACAGGAAATTCAATTGCATGCACACATACTGAGGTTTGAAAGAAACGAGGATAACAACTGACAAAAACATGTATATTCAACAATGCTACACAAGAATGAAGATATAAAAAGGCCAGTAACTATGGATTACACACCCCTGTCTGCTAGAAAAGTAAGAACTCTGCGCATCTTCTTTCATTGCAGTGTCTGCATGGACAGAATCAATAGACATTCCATTGGAGATAGGATAAACCTACATCAGAGGAAAGGAAGCAAACAAGCTATCTATCACACATCATTGATTCAGATTAATTGGATATGAACAACCTACAGAAAGGCAACTTTTCTGAACCCCGTTATGTAATAAAAATAGGATGGTAATGCAATCAAACAATTGATTTTACTAAACATGACTGATCTTTTCCAAAATTAATTTCAAAGAAATACAGTAGAACCTGAAGGCAGAAAACAATTTCTCTCGGGACCCTATACATTTGAGATGATACTTAACATGTCTGTTATATCAATATAATGGAGGCATGTCATACTTAAGTAGTCCAGTTGCCATTCCATTAATTACAATCCTAGAAATTATAGTAAGTAATTGAACTCTTAATACTTTAAAATTTACTCAAAATGAGCGAGGCTTGATTTGTTTCTCTCTCTCTCTCTCTCTCTTTTTGAAAATGAAAATTAAAATCCTACTGAAACAGATGCTTTCACATTCTCATCAGACTATGATGCAGATATATTAATCAAGAATGTCGCTTCCTTTTTCTGTAACACTTAAAAAAAAAATCACTCCTACTATGGCAAAGAAAGCTGAAAGTCAGCAACCACCATTCTTATAGGAGAAAAGAGAGCTTAATAATGAAGGAAAACCCTAATTGGGAGAAAACGTAGCATGATCACACAAATCAAACTGCAATTCTCCATTTCAGACACAGTTGTGCAGAAACCAGAAATAAAAACTATGGCAAGGAAATCAAGACGAGAATTTGAGATATTAGGTTGAGAGGCTTAGCACACTTGCATTTGTGGTAAGCCTATGCAGAACGCTGCAATAATAAAGCTCAAATTCTATGTAAAAGATTGAACTTAGTTTTTCCACATGGGTTCCACTGCACAATCGACTATTTTCCCATGTACGATATCCGAGAGAAACGTAAAGCAAGCGGCTGGAAATAGAAAAATAGTACCCTGTTTCCAGCTAAATACGGATTCATTCACCTGTACAAGACGAGCTTCAAATGCAGGTCGATTAGCAGGATCTTCAGCCAACTGAAGTAGTCTCTTATGAGTTAGCACGTCTTCTGCCCTCTCTACATTCACATCCAATGCATATCTACACCAACGATGAGATAAAAGGTTGAAATCAGACCAGATACATATAATTTAATCTGAAGCGTTCAGTACAAACTATATTCGTGATCTCTCAAAGAATCAGATCACACATTTCTAGTAAGGACCTCAAAATAGCCTATGAACAGGGGGAAAAAATTTCACTGCAAAAAAACCAAGAGAAAAAAAAAAGTAGAATTTCGGATTACTCTTCCCGTTATTTGAGATTCCAATGCAGAAACGGAAAATAGAAAATCTGAAATATAAAGCTTTAAAGAGGAACATAAACGAAAATGAAAATGTGAAAATTAGGAATCTCCAAACAGCATAGGTGGTAAGATATAACACCAGTAGTAATATTCCAAGTAAAATATTCTCTCCCACGTTTCCTTCTGTTTCTCAGAAACCAAACAAGATATATTAGAAAAAAAAAAGGTACGGTAAATAACCTAAAAAGGTACGGTAAATAACCTAGCAGGTAATCGATTGAAATGAAGCCAGAGCTGATCATCAAAGCCAGGAAGATTCGCATCCTCAAAATTAAATTCCTGGATTCGCCTAAGCACCTCGTTGTACACTTCTAACTTTTGCGTATGGTGTCGAGGATTTGTCTGCGAGAACGACTCAACTGCTCTACTGCCACAACTCTCCAGGTCCTCCTCAATCGCCATTATTTTAGATACACAACAACGATACCTCACTTAGTCCACAAAGAAATCCTGCAAATGCTCTAAAGAAAAAGAATACGTCAATAAACCGACGCGGAATCGCACATCGGGCGTCAGCCGTGCGCGGTGGTTGCGGTGGTGGTGGTGACGATTAATGATTTAGCAAACAGAAAGAGGGAAAATGAGAGAGAGTGAGAAAGAACACAGCTCAACGACAAAAAGCCGGAAAGGAGAGAGAGAGAGAGAGCGAGAGTGAGTAATGCGTTTTTAAAAAATTATTATTTTTTATTTTGTTGCTTTGCCTCTTGAGTTCCACGTCAGAACGGGACCCACCAGGTGTGGGGCCACCAGGCGTCCACGTATTTATCATAACTGCCTTTATTGGATAAAATCATTAACACCTTTACAACGCATGAAAATTGCATGCTTGAAGAGAAAGCAATCCAATTTCAGAAGGATAAACACTTACTGTAAAACCTCCGAACACATGGTTGAGATGATAAACATGTCTGTTAATGTAGTAAGTGATTTTAAATTTAAATTTTGAGAATATATCTTTGAGTTTAACCGTTTTTATGGTTATTTTTAATTCGAATGAAAATTAATCTGAATATTATATAATATAACTTAAAGATTCATCTCTGTTTATACAGATTGACTTAAAATATCCCATAATTTAACAGCCCAAAAAAAATCTACGCTGAAAAATTAATTATTTAAATTTAATAATAAAAAATATATATATACCCTCTCTAAAATTATCATTAATTAACAGTTTTTTTATCTAAATTAATTATGTATTAAATTATTCCTCTCAACTTATTAAAAATATTCACATATTTTTTTAAAGTGGCGCGTGTCCTTATAGGGGGTGATTTTACATTTTTAACAAATTTAGGTGATAATCTAAAACACAATTAATTTTAAAAAAAATTTGTTAAGCGATGATAATTTATAAGGAATTTATATATTAACAAAAAAAAAAGGTGCTTTGATCCATTAGTGATGCCGGAATATTCTCTCCGTAGTTTATCTTTAAATTATTTTTAACATTTTAAGATAATTTAAACAAATTAAATCTCAATTGATTGCATAATTAAATATATCAATTTGTTAATTAATTTATTCATAGTATATGACAGTGGCTATGTTTAACAATTATCTTAAGATACAATGAAACGGTTCATGTTTTCGACCGACGTTTAGGTTGTACCTGCCAAAAATGCTGACCATCTTAAGAATTTGTTTATTATTTTATTTTTATGATTAATAAATAATAATTTGTGCAAATCTGTTAATTGCATCCACACTACAAATTAATCCAATGTGCAGCCTCTTGTTTTTCTATTAATAGTAACTATTAAAAAAATAATTTTATTAATTAGTATCAAAATCTAGCTGCTGCATATTTGGAAATTTTTATTATTTAACACATTTTATTTATCATTTTAATATAATAGTCAACCGTTATCCATGAAAGGGATAAAAAAATTCGAATGTCCTTAATTAAGATTTAAATTTAAAATTTAATTTATATCTAATACATGAAACGTATATTTTTGGAATGATCATTCTTAATTATTAAATTAAAAAAAAAAAAGAGCAGCTGAGTAAGTTAATAAATTATTTATTATGTACTTTTTTTATTGGGCCACCATATATAATTGAGAATGAGGACATTATATAATTTTTTTTATATGATAAGAATTTTTTTTAATAAAAATGACCATTTCATTATAGCATCTGTTGAATATAAGGAAAAGGAGTGGAAAATCTAACTCCCGAATAAACGACAAAGTCCTAGTTAGGATATGGGTAAGATCATTACCAGATCTTCTAACAAAAGAAAACAAGCAATTATCAAACCAAAGACATGCACCAACGAAGTCTTTAACAATACAACCAAAAGGAGAGGCATAAGAGAAAGGCCTTGTGAGAACATGGAACAAGTTGAGACAATCTGTCTCCATGCATAAATTACGTATACTAGCATTCTTCATCAATCCCAAAGCCTCCTTCATTGACATAACTTCAGCTAACAAAGGATCCAAAGGACAATTAATAGATCCATGACCAGTTGTAACAAAGTTTCTCTTAGAATCCCTACAAATCCAACCATAACCCACACGACCTTCATCCCTAAATAACATAACTTCACAGTTACATTTATAGAAGTTAAGAGGAGGGGACGACCAAATATCCAGAACCAACGAGCCAGAAGAAGGAGAAAATACAAAATCCTTCTACTGAACCACCAACCACTGGTTCAAAGACACTGAAGCCAAATGCAAAATTGTCCCATTACTCATTCTATGTTGATACCAAATGAATTTATTTCTATGGTACCAGATTACCCATATTAGGAACAAAGCCATATAAAGTTCGTCACGTTGAAGACATGAAAACAAGCTCTTAAGAATAGATGCAACCGAGCTATGAACATTAAAGCAAACACCCAAGGAGCTATCAAGCCAGATAGATTTGGAGAACGAAAACTCAAAGATAGCATGAAGAACAGTCTTTGTAGATAAAGGAGAGCAAAAAGGACACACATCAATTGCATGCCGTTGAAAAAGGTTATACTTGTTCGATAGAACATTAATGACACATTTCAAAATGAAAATCCCCAGCTTCACAAGAATAGGCAGGTTCCAAAGTGCTTGCCATGGAAAATCAAAATTGACTATAGGCTGAGCCAAGCCCTGGAAAATGCGGTTGGCACTCTTAACTGAATACTGGCTATTAGATTCAAGAGGCCAGTAGATAGAGTCAACTGAAGAAAGCCTATTCAAAGGAATCTTAAGAATTTGATCAAAATCCTTGCTATTAAAGTTTGCTTGAAGAATAGATAAATCCCATCCATTGCCATCCCTTAGCATGAAGGGAAAAGACCTTTGAATTCAAGAGTGCAAGTGAGAAAGAGATGAAGAAATCTTTGGATTTAAACCATCAAGAAGCCACACATCTTTGAATATATCTATACCAGACCCATCATCAACACGTCACTTAAGGTTCTTCATAACCATATCCCTTGCCACCAAAATATTGTGCCATGTATAACTTGGGCACCTTCCTAGTTGCTTATGATCAATGGTGCACCCAGGATAGTATTTGGCCTTTAAGACCCTAGCAACCAAAGAATTGCTTCTCAAAAAGAGACGCCAGACTTGCTTTCCAAAAAGAGCTAAGTTAAAATCATGAATATTACCAAAGCCAATGCCACCTAATTTTTTAGGAACACAAAGAAACTCCCACCTAAACCAATTGATGCCCCCAGTGTCGTTACCGTTAGACCGCCACCAGAATCTGTTAAGCATTTTATGAATTGAATCGCAAATGCCTTGCGGAAGGAGAAACAAACTCATAATATAGGCTGGGATAACTTGAAGCATGGACTTAATGAGGATTTCCTACCAGTCCCAAGATAAAAATTTATTCCTCCAGCTATTCAATCTCTTCCAAATTCTATCTTTAATAAAGCTAAATGCCTGATACTTATTATGGCCAATAGACATTGGCATACCAAGATAGGAATCAACACGATGAGAGGTTGAAATACACAAAAGATTACAAAAAAGTCGACGCATATAAGGATCAATGTTCTTACTGAATCCCAGAGAAGACTCATTGAAATTCACTAATTGGCCAGAAGCTTTTTCATAATCATAAAGACATTTTTTTATAGCTATAGCTTCACAAAGATTAGCATGAAAAAATAAGTATGAGCCATCTGCAAATAGAAGGTGACTAATGGCAAGAGCACCTCTAGCCACTTTACAACCATGGATGATCCCTCTTTGTTCTAAGTTTGAGAGAGCCACAGAAAGCCCTTGAGAACAAAGGATAAATAAATAGGGGGAAAGAGTATAACACCCTATACCCAGTCGGTTATAAGATCCGTATATCGAATGTCACATCCGGGCTTAGCTTCTTTTAAGGGCCAATCATAAAAAAATTTACTACTTAAAAGTTAGTTGTTTTAACAGTTATTATTTATTTTCCAAAAATTTTTGCAAAATCTCCCCTAATTATTGATAATCTCCTGTGAAAAAATTTTATCAAAATACTTTTCAAATCATATAACTACTCCCATAATCTCAATTAATCAATCACAATTTACATAATCAGCTTCAAAATAAAAACTTAATTTACCGTAATTATAAATATTTACTCATATACACAATTGTATATATATATGAGATTTATTTCATTGAGATTCAGTGTACATATAAAAATGTGCATAATCATATGAATACGATTTGGTTCGGACTTGATATATTAATTCTCAAGCTTCCTACATATTTCGTTTAGGGAATTAGAACCACATAGTTCTTTAATTCTGAAGTTCAACATAGTACTTTAAATAAGTAATCTAGGTTAGGCATAAATATCGCATTTCGCACACTCACAGATACATATATTTATTATACACATCTCTAATTATACCAAATCATTCTAGATTGTGTAACGCACATTTAATCACAATACGAATACATGTACAAATACCAATCAATTCCAATCATAATTAGTCATGATTAATTATAATTCAAATTAATCACAGTACAAATTCTATAAATTATTTACTAATATTTGTTAAAATACTTGTGTCAACTTTTATTTCCTTATTTAATTTCGATATTTGCCCCTAGTATATCCAGTGAAATTGCATCAAGCTGGATAAACGAGATTTAAACACGGAACTGAGTTCTGGGAACCATACGGTCCATTCAACGTTATTTTCTTGTTTTGAAGTTCATAACTTTATCATTATATATATATGTGTGTGTGTGTGGACCGAGTTTTCGGAACCATACAACCCACCATTTAATACATATTTATTTATATACACTTGTGAACTAAGTTTTCGGAGCCATTCAGCCCACGACTCAATTTAATTACATTTACCAAAAGAGCTCTCGGAGCCATTCAATTTAATAATACATATCGAGACGCAGTACTGTTAAACTTCTCTAATTGATATGCCAACTTTATTCCATTACTTCAATTTCTGTCTAGTTTTACTAAGAGCAAATATAAAATCATCATTAAATAAAATAAATCATATTATATAAATTTATATATATATATATATAATTCTCAATATTTGTCATTTTCATCGTGTCTTTATTATCGTAAATTATGGCGTCACCAACTTGGCCATATCCCATGTATTTTATTATTTGTGTCATAGTAGTAAGGTTGAAACACAACTATAGTATTTCTATAAACCATATTAACTACACACATAAGTTAATCCATTAAATAAGTGAAAGCCCGAATCCTCTATTTTGGTAACGTTCATTATGTTACATAACCATATATCTTCTAATTATGATCTTAACCTCTCAGCAAGGATGATTCGAAGTAACAGAATATTACCAATCAAGAAAACACATTCTTATAACTAAACAATTTGAGTTCATTAAACTTCACAACCCCGTCCAAATAATTAACTCAAACTAACTTGCTAAGTGCAGTTTAACTAATTAAACTTTATCCCCTACAAGCTCACCAAAGTTAAAACACTCGTTCCTTTTTAGTTTTTAGTGACATACCTAACTAGTTAATAAGCGTCTATAATCCATTTTTTCGGTTTCTCGTTTAAATTACACATGTTACTTCTTGGTTTCAAATATATATATTGGTAGTTACGTACGCTAATTTGCATCGTATTTTGCCAAGAGCCTATCAATCGTTCTAGTTTATCAATCAGGTTAAGCGTAAGAGGGATTTAATCCTTGGCCCAGTGTATCTAATAACTAACTTTATAACCAAACTTAATGAATAATATAAACTAATCTATCAAAGTGAAAGTCAATTGATTTGAACCTTGTAACTTATCAACACACCAAGGTTAAACTAACTTATTCCTTCTATCTTCCAATTTCATGTTTGACCCCTTTTTAAGGGCTTTTGGTCAAGTTCTCATGTTCTCATTTAAGCCATACATAGTACCCTCTAAGTCCAAACGTATCTATATATATATAGATATATATTTCAAGGTTTTATCTCTCAGTTAGTTCTCAAATTCAACAAGTACATTTCAATTGTAATCATCAGCAATTTAAGTTAAACATATAAGAGAATTATGTATTGAAGATAATGCATCAATTTTGGGAAAAAAGAGAATTTACATGCCTAAAATTCATCTTGAATATATTTTACTTCTGCATTGCCTTAAGTCATGATTTTATTTAACATTTTTATCCCTATACCTATTTTCCCCTAATTATTAAACAATATGCTAATTAAATGTGCAATTTAACCTATTAACCCAATAACCAAATTAACAAAGTAGTAAACTTAACAAGGATAAACTAAACTATGAAAAACCCTTGAATTAACTTTACTGTCACTTTGTTCAATTATATTTAATCAACAAAATTAGAACTCCATCTAATCTCAATCACACAACTTATTCATTCTTTTTCGGTTTTTCTCTTAACTAATCCGTTTGCTAACTCAACAAATTACAACTTCAATTTCATAATCAATTTTCCATGCATAACAAGTTATTAGATGTGTATACTTAATTTTTTCCATGTTCAACAAAATAGAAAAATTAAAACCACAACACCAAATACTCATTTGTTTTTCAATCTAAAATTATGTAACTACCTTAATTTATTTTTTTAATAAAAAAAATAAGACAAGCTAAATTTGGCAGTCACATACTAGTCGAAGTTGAAATCCCGCATTTTTTCTCTATTCTGTCTGTCCCTGTGCTCGTCGAACCAGTTGCCGGAGCTTCACCGGAGACGCATCATGACTGCCACCATGAGGTTCAAGGCCCTAGGGACCCACGGTGGGTGGACACGCGCTCATCTGCCTACTGGCTTGGCTGCGGCTTTGGCTAGAACAATCGGCAGCTTCCTCCTTCGATCTGTCCGTTGTCAGTAAGTGAAAATGATCGGAGTAAATGGGAGTAAAGTAAGTGAGAGTAAACAAAAGTAGAGTAATTGAGAGTAACTGTTATCTATTTTTTATTGTTTGGCAAATCTAAAATAAATATAGAGTAATTGAGAGTAACTTTTCAAAATTTAAAGTAAATATGGAATTATTCACATCTACTCCCAAATTGGGAGTAACTATTTTTGAAGATATATAGTAATTAATTACTCACACTTACTCTATTTTACTCTCACTTACTCTGCACTTTTTACAAAACAAATAGAATAACTCAAGTTACTGTCATTTAATCTACTTTCATTTACTCTCATCTGCCCCATCCAAACAAAGTCTAGAAGTTTTTGAATAAATATTCTTCTAGGAATTTAGTTGTTGGTTGTTCATGGATTAGAGTCTATAGGACAGAAAACTAATTACATTTCAAATTTTCCAAATCCTTTAAAGATTTAGATAAATCCTTTTCAACAATGAATTTACTTAATTAAATCAAGTTTATAAATCATTCTTATATAATTAAATTTTTATATCCGTTTATTTGTATCACATAAACTCCTTTCCTTGGTTAATTAGTACACAATTCGATGTACCACATGGACTCAAAATTTATAAATCATTTTAACACACGCTGATATGGTTTAAAACGCGTGCTTTAAGCACCTATGCAGTTCTCGGGCACACGTTACCGAATTATTGCTCAAATAATTTATAATATATCATACGCATTTCATCGATTTAGTATGAAAATCAACTAAACCAAATAAATTAAAATTAAAAATAAAAAATTTGAACTAATCGATTACAAAAGATCAAATCGAAAAATACTATCAATTATTTTGATTTAAATCTTAATTCTACATTTATAAAATAAATTAAATTTATTAAAAATTTAATCGATTTGATCTATATGAATTTTTTTGGCCGACATAAAAAATTGAATAGTGGGAGCCAAACCGATAAAATTTATCAGTTGTTAAAAAAGCAAATACAATGATTAGAGGATCCAAGTGTCGGGATGATCATGGGGCGAAAAATTTTAGTTCTTGATGGGGAATCACTTCAAATGGGGTGGAGAATTCACAAAAACTTATTCCGTGTAGCAGAGATAGGAAAAAAATATTCTCTAATTTAGAATTCAGGATGGGGACTGAAATTGTGGTATTTGTCCTGAAATTTAGTAATTATATTTATATAATTTAATTTTAATTTTATCAATTTTTAAAATTTATATTAATTTGATTTGTGATTGAATTTGAATTTTTTTTAATTATTAAATTTTGTGTTTAAATTATAATTAATTGTTAATTATTATATTTTAGTTATAATTGATTTTTCTAGGCGGGACAGTAGGTGGGGAGCCATTTTCCACTCTGTCCCGTCCCGGCCCACCACGTAATCATCCTTATCCAAGTAGTTTTAAATAAAAAAACCCACAATATATCTAAAACTTTATGAATTTATAAATAAATTAATTAATTCCCATGTATATCTAAAAAAATTGAAAACAATTTACATTCCATAAAAATTGGAATAACGGGTGAGCAGTACGTGCTGAGCTGAGAGCCATGTGCCAAGATATGGAACTGGTTGACGTGGATAGCCCCATCCATCTAACTTTGCTTACCATTCGCAATTCGCATGATTTAATCCACAACATCCACCTCACATCCTTCTATTCTGGCCCTCTTCAATTAAATATTTTATTTTATAATCTAAATTAAATAATTAATACTTTTTATTATGAATACAAAATTAATACTTCTTTGTTAAAATCAATAATATATAACTAACGTCCGTTGATCGGAGTGAATAAAAATTTTATCTCTGTTAATTCAATCCAAAAACTAGACATGTGTATAGAAATTACGACATTGAGAGGGCCGCTCCTAGCAATGGACCTCTGCAGTATCCAGTTTAGATTAGTTTTCTATTATACGAGACCTGTATTTAAGATATTTATTATATATGCAGTATTATATTAGCTATATGTCTCGATATATAGAAAATGTTCGATTTAAATATTTGACTAAGTAGAGCTGATTTTTTCTATTTTTATAATTTAAGAGACAAAATTACTCATTTAGTAATTTAGCATATCAACACGTAGTATCTCTTAATCCACAGCAGTAAACATCCATTTATGATATATCTAATCCATTCATAAGAGTACAAGGGTTACATAAAATTCTTGCCCTTATAATTTTTCTACTAATCAGATAAATACTTTTAATATTTTTTAGTCAGTTTTTGTTTCCGAATTTATTAAAATGGTTAGTTTTTGCTACTGAAAATATTAAAATGATAAATTTTAGCCATTGAAAATATAAAAATAGTCAGTTTCTATCTTTTTTATTACGAAAATTTTCATTAATTAAATGAATAGAATATGTCCAACGAAAAGATAATAAATCAGTAATTATATGGATAAAATAATATACACCTGACATATATTAAAATTTTCATTAATTTGTTTTTCAATTCATGTAATCATTGATTTTACTGATAAAAAATATTAAAGATATTTTCTGACTAGCAAGAAAAACTATAAGGGCGAAATTTTTCCTTAACCTAAAATATAATTTGAATAGGGTTAATATATAAGTTCTCCCCTAAACTATCACCATTTATCAGATTTCTTCCCTGAATTAATTGCATGTCAAATTACCCTCCTAAACTTATTAAAAATATCAGATTATCCATTTATAGGACATGTGTTAGTTCATAAAAAAATGCGTTAAAAATACGTGCCAAACAGTAGAAGGAGGATAATTTGACATTTTTAACAAGTTTTAGGGGAGTAATTTAATATTTTCAATAGTATAGAGTATATTTTTTATATTTTAAAAAAGTTTGAGCGGCTAATCTGATATTTTTAATAAGTTTAGGGGGTTAATCTAATATACAATTAGTTTAGGAAGAAAATCTGATAAATGATGATAGTTTAGGGAGAATTTGTGTATTATCCCAATTCAAATATGATGGTGTTTTTATAATATAATTTATTTGATTCGCAAAGTGATTTTATCCAATTTTACATGTTATGTGTGACTCAGATGATTCAATATATTTAAGATTATTGATGATTTCATATATTTTTTTAAAATATAAATACTGAAAGAATTGTGCATAGGTATTGAGAGTAGTATATATTTGCTTTTAACCCCACTGTTATTATATAGCTGGCTCAACTTTGCCACTAAAAATAAAAAGAACCTGATAAGCAAATAAAAAAAGATAAAGTAAACTGATTGAAATCACCTAAATTTGCCACACGTGCACCACAAATTTATGACACCCTTTTTTTAACTCTCAAACAAATAATAAAACATTTTGGTGACTTCAATCAGCATATTTCGTGTATTTTTATTTGCTTGCCTACAGTTCCATTAGTTTTAGTGGCAAATTTGAGCCACTTAATTAATAGCAGAGAAATTTTAGCCTAAAAACATACTTGAAGGATAAACATGTATTGTTTTCAATACTTTTTAGATAAATTTGACTCGGACCATATTTAAGGGGTAAATGTATACTATTTTTAAATAATTTTTAGGTGCAAATTTGGCACTTATTTCATATTTTGATTTACAATTATTTTTTTAAATAAAAAATAATGTCATAAAATTTAACCTATTTATGCGACGATATATTTAACCCATTTAACAAAAAAAATTTATATACATATATACATGTGTGCTGCGAAGCATACTTATGAATTGAACAACATATTTAGAGATGGCTGTGAGTCATATTTTTTTCTAGTACCTGATTCGGTTTGACCCAAATAGATTGTTGGATTTGGATAGTTGCTAAACGTATTTGGAATATATTTAAGTACTGATATTATTATCCATATGGGATTCAGATCAATAGATTATTGGATACCTGCGATCTGCGTCCATTTTATAAATTTAACTAGTAATTTATTAAAATAATTAATATTTTATTCTTAACTAGCATGTAATATATATATATATATATATATATATATATATATATATAATATATATATATATATATATATATATATATATATATATATATATATATATATATATAATTCACTTGCTCTGGACGTTTTTCTTCTTTGCTTATGTGCATTTACGTGAATTATTTGAATGTTCAACTGAATAATTGGAGTTTATGGTATCAGTAAATGGAAGTTCTTAATAAAATGCCAGCCCGCTTTGTACAGTTGGGCTTCAACCCAGTCGGATCTAAGAAACTTGGATTTTTATTTTTGTCTAAATTTGGCTAAAAGATTTAAGTATGCTTTTGTGCATTTTTAATTTTAATTTTAAAATTAAATACATTTAAAAATTTAATTTTAACAAGGTCAATTAAAAAATTTATAACAGAATCGAAAATTTGATTTTATTAGATTCAGTGGAGTACAAAAAACACTACCTAGGTACATAGCTACAATCATCCTTAGTTAAGAAGGTTTGCATCATTAAGACATCATACATCTTATGTATTTTTAAATTTTATTGTCGAAAAAGTTCAAAAATATATTTTAACAACTTCATTAGTTTCGTATATTTTATATATTTTTAAATTTTACAAATTTATTTATACTTTTCAAATATATTTTTTATATTATTAATAAAAATTTAATTTGCATTAAAAAAAAGACATCATACATATTATTAAAAAAATTCATGAATTCTAATTATTTTAGTGCTTATATTGCCACGTTTGCTTGATTTATATCTTAAACCATGTAATAAAATTTTTTGGTGTAAAACACAGTGCAAATATAATAATAAAGAGTTTATGATATGAAATTTCTATTGCACATATTATGTTATGAAACGGAAAGCCGGAGAAAAATGAAATTGGAGAGTGACAAATATGAAATAAAAATGGATTAGGGTGTAAAGAAAGAGAGAGCAGAACATAAGGAACAGAACTTTAAAATATTTCACATAATACTACTCAAAACGACGTAACATTGGAGAATTTGGTTCGATTTGATTTTCTACAGTTTTAAGGTTCAAAAATCAAAATTGACCAATTTTTGAAATTTTCAAAAAATACAAAAACGAACGAGAATAAAAAAAAAAGTTCTATTTGGTTTTATTTTTCGATTTAACCCTAATTTTACATACACATACATGTAGAGTTAGTTTCACTAATGGTCATTGAACCTGTTGCTAATTTTACAACAGTAATAATTTTTTTTCATGAAAATTACCGAATTTTGTGAATATATATAATAAAATTATTTTAATCGGTTTTTAGCAAGGCAAATGCTAAAAAATTCAGCTAACATGTTCGGTCACCACAATATGTACACATGACATCTAGTATGTCACCACGTCAGCATGGCACGTGACAATTTCAAACACTATTTTTTGTCCACATGTGCATTGACGTGACAAACATGTTTTAATTATTGTTGTGAAATTAATCATAAATTCAGTAACCATGAGTGAAACTAATTCCGATACGCCTACTTGCTAAAAATATGCCAATATGCTTACGAGTGCAAATGCTAATGGGATTAGCATTTACCATAGGATTGTCCCCCTTAGAATTGAATAAAGTGTGTCTCATACTCATATCATATATATACACATATATATGATCAAGAAGTTATATGATTCTTTTAACCATAAAATTAAAAAAATATAAACTTTAACTTAAATAGCAACAAATATTTCTTTCTTAGTAATAATCAAATAAAGAAAATTTTGAAAATGAGAAAGAAAATATATTCACTCAATTTAATATGAAAATAGTATTCTCACATGTACAGGAGTATATTGTTCAACGGTATAGTCTTATTTCCTTTTTAAGATTATAATTAATATATAAATTTTTCAATATGCTGATATTCAATTGCATTATAATCAACTACATTTTTATCAAATTTTTATTTTTCCCATTATCATTTACTAAAAATTGCTTTAAACTATATGATTCAGGCCTATATTTATAGAATGGAAAGAGCATTTTCTTTCTTTCTTTTTTTTTCTGAAAGAGATTCAATTGAAATTTAAGATAGCGACGTTAAAATTGATAAGTGAGAAGGTGAATTGAAGGAATATTGCTCTCCTTGTGCTTTGAAAAAGTTTACAGTGAAATATTCTAATGCGTTACCTAGCCATTTTAGGCAGACTTGAGTACAAGGTAGATTTATTTAGGTCCGAATAAAGAAAGCTTCACTATTTCTTTACCCTAATTCTTTCTCCATCTTTAACTATTGTGCAGATACTGTAATATTTTCCCACTTTGCAGAGATAAATGCTTTCTGTCTCATTCATTTTCCTTTGGAAAATCAGAAGAATGTGATATATTTATATTTACATTTATATGGAAAAAAAATTTAGTCATTACAAGGTCTCACCAAAATGTTTCAATTTTTAAAATATTACAATTAAAATTACTTTAACTGAAACATTATCAATCTAATACCAGAATGCTGATGTGACAATCCACATTTAATACATTTAAAAGATTTCATATCAGTATTTTAATATTGGATTCATGATTTGAAATATTTAAATAGTTTGAGATATTTTTATGAATAATTAACCCTATTTATATTTATATTATTTTTATAAAGAGAGAGAATGAACTTTTAATCTACAATAGAGAAATAAATATGCTTCAACTAAACCACATAGTTCCTTTAGATCAACGGAAAAATAGCAAAGGCATTAAATAGATTGACCACAACGTCTTGGATTTTTTTTCAAGCTTTAAATTCATTTTAGTAGAAATGGAAGTATGCATAGTCGATTAGGGCAACTTTCGGTTTCTTTGAACATATGCAATAAAGGGTTCTAAGGGTGATTTGACATTATTTTTTAGGTATTTTCGGAGTGACTTTAATTATTATATGAGAGAGATCTACCAGTCTCAATTGTGACTATCTCCTACTCATCCCTTAATTTTGGTACTTTTCTTTTCAATGCTACTATCAAACCATTTAATTGTTCATAAATGAAGAAAAAAAAAATAACAAAAATTACTAACCTATATCATATAGGAATACTTTGAAATTTCTAATTTTATAGAGATACTGTGAATTCTAATTACAATGATTGAAACTTCACACTTTTTTTTTTTTATCAAGTACTAATTATCAGACCAACTCCTGATAGTTTCTCATAGACCTGAGACTTTTGATCCGCTTAGCTGATTTGATCATGCTCAGCTTACGGGTCCAGATTTCTGTAATCTAACCAGTTATTATTTGGACATCAATTACGGATTAGATTAATAATTTGTTGTGTATCTTATTATATATAAACTGGTAATTGAAATTAAACCTAAAATGCTCAGCATACATACATGTTCATACCTGGTGATCTAGTGGACCCTGGTGTTATTTCTCGGAACATGTTCCTGTTTCATGTCATTATGCATAACATATTCAAAAACATTAATCAAACATATACAAAACACAGAAACACATGGATTGATTTGTAAAGAGCAAACCTTCGACTAATGAAAACAAGTAAAGTTTTGAATGAGAGAAATGAAAGAGCACTGAGATATTGGCACGGCTCAATCAAATCGTGTAACAAAACAAACCCAGTTAACGGGTTGAACTTTTCAATGTTGTCTGAGTGAACCAGGCCAATATCGGAGTCACTGTTTCAAATATAAAAACGAGGAGTTTTGGATACCGAATGGTTATAAAATAAAATTGAAAAAAAACCCCATTTTTGCTGGGATTTGAGAGCATTTTTGCAGGGAAAAACAGGAGAAGAGGAAAGAAAATGAAAAGAGTATAGGTGTAGGTATGTGTGTGAGGGATGATGAGAATGTCTGGGTAGGGATTTTTAAGAGAGAAGGGGTCTGCATGAGCATTTAAAACCGCGACTACCAAAGCAGAAAAATGGGCCACCGCATTTAAATCCATTATTCTTCCCTCCCCTTTACTGTTATTTATTTCATTTCATTGCTTTTATTTTCATAAATTAGGGCACCGACTTAGCTACAACCAAACACCTAATTAAAATACACCTTAATTATTTGGTGTCTCATCAAATATTTGGTGAGAACAGAAAAATCAAACCAAACCCGTTGAAGTTTTGTTTTGATTCGATTGTTCAGTTATTTCAGTTCGATTTAATATTTTCCAAAATTATAAAATTTTAATTCGGTGCCGGTTTTAATTTTAGTAAATGCACAACTTTTATCCTAAATAGGACTTGGGATAATTTGGTCAAACCGAAAATCAAATCAGATCGATTGTTTTTTTTAAAATTTTAGTTCAATTATTTATTTATTTCGATTTCATATTTTCAATATCAAAAAATTTCAGTTCCATTTCGATTTTATTTTTTAGATATAATTATATTTTTTATTATTTTAATTTGATTTGATTTTTTAACCAAATCTATCGATGCACAACCTTACACTGTATTTAAAAAAAATGATCCATTTTCTTTTCTCAGACATATTAAGAAAAGAAATTAATGTGGTTAAATTAACATATTTTTATAATATATCTCTACATGAATAGGGATATATTAGACATTGAAGAAGTTAACTATAATATTAAAAAGGAAAATAAACTGTAATTAAAGTCTATAGAAATACCATATATGTTTAGTGATTCAAACATTTTACAGGATTTATAATTATATTTAACAAATGGAAGATTGAGTGTTACAACAAACAAAAAAGAATTGATGATTTAGAAGATGTATTAAGTGTTTAATGGGAAAAAGATAGAATTGAAAACTGAGATGGGGGAATGAATAGGATGAGTGATACTCGATCACTCACTGTCTTACCGAACCACAAAGGCCAACACCATTAATGAAGGGAATCTCTCTCTGGGACGGACCGGCTGCAACATTAATAAGCATCAGCGTCCTCTTTTTTCTTTTCTTATTTTTACAATTTTTTAACCCTTTCTCCCATTAGTCTCTACTTTTTGTTCGAGTAGTTGATGACTTGATGTTGACTTTTCAAAAATACCAAAACAAAAAGTGATAACAATGTATAAATTCCATCTGCAATCTAAACTATTACAGCTAAATCGAATTATCAAATTATTTTTTATAAAAATATGTGATATGTTATGAATAGCACATTATAATTATGTACATGTAACGCATGTAGTGACGATATCAGAATTTTAGGGTTAGGGAAAGGCAAATTCTAAAATTAAGATATTATGTAATTATTATTCAATTAAAATTTGATAGAAAGTACTTAAAATAAATTAGAAGAATCACTATTATAATTTAAATATATATATTTAAAAAAATTTTAAAACGTGATGGTGTGTATGTGCACATTTTAAGACAAGGTGGCTCCGCCTTTGAATGCATGAACGGTAATGATATAAATAATTTATATTTTTAACACACTCATAAAATATTTTATATAGTTTTTAATAGTATATAACGTATTACTTACATTTTTAATAAATTAAAAAGGATATTCTTGCAGCTAAATTAATTTAGGAGTTAATATGTTAAATGATAATGGTTTCGGGAGAAGTTTATATAGCATTGGAAAAAAAAATATATAGAATTCAATTCTTAATTTCTCAAATATTATTCACATATTCAACTAATAACTTCTTATCTATATATATGACTATTTATATTTATATTCTATATCTAAATGTGAAAAATGAGAATGCGAGCACAAATCTTTTTAGACAAAAATAACTCTTTATATTTGGTTCTATTTCCCAAGTTTTTCACCTAAATATATTTACGTTTTTACTTCTTCGAACACAAGTCAGAACCAAACACTTTTATTCAACCACTATATATGCTTTGTCGCCATCTAATCTATTAAGTAATTATTATTAACAGGTATGTTACAGTAAAGGAATTTGTCTCATTGAACTGTTAAGAGTGAGAAGATAATTATACAAATAATGGCATTAGTGATTGAATAGAGCTTGAAGTTGATTTTTCACCCGCTAAGTCCAATGATATAGACGTATAGAAAGTGAAGGAGGTACAAGATCTTTATTACAATAGTGATACACCTGTGCAACATTGATAAGTCTAAATTGGTTCTGAACTTTTTTAGCTTATTTTTCTGTGTCTTTAGTGAGAAATAATTGAGTTAAGGTTCAAGAAGGTGTGAGAAGTATCAAAATCACTGTATTTCATCATGTGATGTTCCTTTATAGATTCAGTGGCTTCATTTGTTATTTGATTTTTTCAGAAGAAAATATATAAGCATGGCAATGGTGCAGAAATTGAAATCCATGCAGTCTCCAAGTATTCTTCTAAGAGTTGATGTATCCACTGTGGTACCATTTGGTTAACATTTACATATAATTTTAAAGAAAGAAAAGGTCAAATGGATTGATTCGTAATCCGTTTACAATCTAATCCATTTATGATTCATTTTATGATTATCTGTTTACTATTCGATCCGACCTATTTACGAGGTCTACTTATTGTATTACAATTTGTCAAATTACAAACATGTATATATAGCACTTCAAGAATAAGCTTTGTGTTTTTATTCTACATTTAACCTTATATATTAGTGTTTGGATTTTTTTTTGTCTAGATTGATCCCATTTAAGTAAATTTTATAAATTAAGCTAACAGTATATTATCATTTACGCATATTAACCACAGATCATCCTTTTTAACCAACTCACTCCCATACACGAGAAATGGAGTATTATTGTTTGTAATTAGACATCGTAGTAGTGGGAGGTCTCTGATTCCAATTTTAATTCTCCTTTCTCCAATAAAAAAAATAATAGTATAAATAATAAAAATTAAATATTGTTTTATAAATTGGAAAATAATTGGAGTAACGATTTGCTTACAGAGCCCCTTATACACTTTCTGTTTGGACTTTACATAAAGAACAGAAATTAGAATTGAATGTTAGAACTGTGGGTATATAAACAACAAGCTTTGAGGAGTATTAAAATACCTTTTTTTTAAAGGAATTAATTGCTATATGAATAATGGTTATAGCTTAATTGGCAAATATTCTTTCATAATACAACAAAATCTATGAAAACTTTAGTTAGCAATACTAAGAACTTTCCTTTAAGAATTTCACTCAATTGAGCGATTTTTTCAATGGGTAAGAGAATTCAATTAGAAAAAATGAGAGAAGGTAAAAACATATAAGATTAATTCATTTTTTCCATTTGTCTACTTACAAACGGACACAGAGGTGGACATAAACAGATTAATTAATCAGTTTATTGATAATTTTATTAATCATATTATTAATATTAATTTTTAAAAATTATTAACCATAAATCTAATCGTTCATTTCGGTTAGTTGGGATCTATCAATTTCAATTTTCTTTTATTGTTCAATTAACTATAATTTTCAGTTTTTAACCAATAAATTGTTTTAAGAATATAAATACCGGAAAATTATATGAATCCAATTCAAATTAACAAAGTACTATTTAAAATGTGAAGTAAATAGAGGAATTAAAATTTTTTTAAAAACTAATACTAACAAAGTACTATTATTTTCTAAAAAAAAGACTACTATTACAAGTCATAATATACTATATATTCATATTGTAAAATATATATCTAAAAGTGTCAATAAATTAATATATAAAAATATTATATATGTTTTATTTAAATATTATCTAAATAAATTTTTTGAAGATCGAAATATAATTAAATTACTTAAATAATATATTATAAATTTTTGAAAGAACAATATATATGAAAAGAATTTTGGAGTGCAAAAATAAATTATTAATAGCAATTAGTTAATTGTTACTTAATAGCTAACTGCAACGTATAAACTATAAGAAATTACCAATAATGTAAAAATTATAATCTGAAATCAAAACCAATAAACTAAATCTTCCATTGAAATTCAGACTGATTTTCTAATTAATTTTTTTTATAAATTTTTTGGCATATGTTTATGAGCAACAAGTAATTAATTAATTCATATTTTTAACCACTTGTATCTTTTCAGGTGAATCTGCCATTTTCATGGATCCTAGTTCTTATGTTGACTACACAAACATGATAGTGAAACAATAACATATATATATATATATATATATATATATATATATATATATATATATATAGGTATGCCAGTTTATATAATTTCTTCTCAATTAAATAATTCCTCCTATGAAAGGAAAAAAAAAAAAAAGATATTGGAAAACATTAAATCACAACAAACTCTGTGAGGGTTATGGTTGGGTTCATTTATTATGGGCTCTTAGAAGCCCTACAAGATTACGTGCATCTGTCCTTTTGCATCTATATGTATGTCTAATATCAAACCTAGCTAATTAGTTTGTGAAAAAAATAATAATAATTAAATATTTTTATGAAAATTAAAATAATCAACATCTAGTCGCATTAAGTTGCCTCGCTGCCTTAACCGACGATAATAATAATAATAATAATAATAATAATAATAATAATAAAATTGCAGTTGCACATAATATACATGTCATCGTAACGTAATCATAATTAATCAGAGTTAATTTCATTTATAGTCGCTAAACTTATTACTGTTTTCTATTAAAGTCATCTTGATCGATTTCTGATGATGATCATTACCAGAATGTTGATATGACACGTCCCATATATAAAAGTAGCTGATGACGTAGTATGTTACATGTACAAAAGTAGATGACGTGGCATGGTACGTCAGCATTTCGACGATTTTTATCGAAAATTGGTAATCATGATTGTTGCACAAAATAATGCAAAAATCACTGATAATTTCATTACAAAAAATAATTCAGTTATTTTTTTATTATTAGATGTAAGTTCAGTTACTACAAGTGATATTAACCTAATTAATCGTGACAATCAAGTACCGAGAGATTACTGATTCCAGCTATAACCTAGTTCTTTGACTTCATTTTCTAATGATTTCCCATAATTTTAATGATCTATCTAACTAATTAATTTTAGATTATGTCTACCAACCCTCTAAAATCACCCATGATGATTGAAGACATAATACTAACTTTTCGCATTAATATAAACTTTCTACTCCCTCTGTCTTACTTAATAATTTTTTAGAGTTTTTTCGCTCTAACTTCACAATTTTCTTTCTCAAAAAAAATTTTGATTTTTAATTTGATACATAAAATTTATTTATATCTAATTTAAATAAAAATAATTTTTTTTAATTAAATGGTGCGCATAACCCACCATACGAGCACTCAAAAACACCTTTAATTCCCATGACCGGAATTCATTTGGCAATTTTCTATAGGTCAATAAAAGATAGAAACGGGGACAAGAAACAAAGCATTAAATTGTCTCGATCTAATGCCGTGGGACGGTACAACCATTCTCCAATTTCTGATGATTGGTTTATGCAAAATCTCGACTCAAAACAACAATTCGATTCGAGTTGAATAATTACAGTAAGTATTCTAAAAATAAAAGAAAATTAAAAGCGAATACTTGAAATTCTTTTTGTATTTTTAATTGACTGCCAATCAGCATGTTCTTTTAATTGAGTCCCAACCAACATGTCATCTTCCGAACATGGATGGATGGCCATTGTAAAAGAACAAAGATCAAGATTGCATATTGCTAGAAGATGTGTGGTGATTTTAGTTTGTTGGCATAAATATGCCAAATCTTGATTTTCTTTTCTTTTCTTTTTCTTTCTCTGCATATAAATGTAAATTTTTGTCATTTATTTCTCGTTTAAATGGTAAGGTCAGGAGGATTCTCAAATTTTTCCCACAAGAATAAATCTATTTTCACTCCGATTTAAAGGATTTTTTTTTTCTTTTTTATGTTTAATTCTGTCTTTTTTTTTTCCAATGTTCATTTCTTCGCTCTGTTTGTCATCTGGATCGATAAATGATATAACTAAGGTACATCAATTTGCTTTAATATCGTGATGTATTAATTAAAATACAAAAGTCTAATTTATTACAGATTTGTTCCTACTGCACAAAGTACTCGACTGTCTGTTGGATTACATTCTTCTGCTTTCCTGTTCCTACAAAGTTGCAGAAGGCTTGCTTGATTGATTCACAAAATAATGATATGTTCATTTATCATCGAACCCAAAATGATATTGTCCTAACCCATTTGCAAGTATTTATTTATCTTTTTGTCTAATTACTGATATTTAAAAGTTCAATTTAGTTTAAATCAAACCGATTCACTCTAGGACTGAAGCTCCATCCACATTAATTTTCTCCATTAATGTCTGGCTTTCATCCTTAATAACTTTGATTATTATGAGCAAATAATGGAACAAAGCAATTGCACAATGTTACTAAAACCGGACCAGATAAAGAAAAATAACGCACGTTGAACGGGAAAAAATATAAGCTGTAGCATATGCAGTTGAATAAGTCCATACATGCTATATTTGATATGCTCAACGTACCAAATCCCTTGCCGGTTAAACTTATAATCTTTACATAATATTTTCTTATATTTAATATTTAGATCAATGTAAAAATACAAACATTTCTCTAGGAATTATAGGATTCTAATTTGAATATAAATAAATAAATAAATAAATTACATTTTCACTTCCTGTAATCTGTTAGGAATCTCCAATGAATCTGTCAAAGCCGAGTAGCTACAAATTCTTTCGACAGCTAGCCATGAAAAGAAACAGTATATCATTGTACATGATTATGATAATTACTATGGGGAGTTTATTTCAATGTTAATGCAACACTCCAAAAAGTTTCAATCTTTATATTCAAATTCCACTAATAAGCTACAAGATTCAATATTTTCAAGAAAAAAAGTTTGAATCTTCATAAAAAAAGCTTATGAGTTGGGAAGTGGATTATTCTCTCCCATCAGGGCTGGCAGGAGATGAATCTTCTCCACAATGGATGAGTAAAGCAGACAATTCATGGCAGCTAACAGCAACCACCTTGGTTTGCTTACAGAGTGTGCCTGGCCTTGTGATTCTTTATGGAAGTATGGTGAAAAAGAAATGGGCTGTGAACTCTTCTTTTATGGCCTTTTATGCATTTGCTGCCGTTCTTGTTTGCTGGGTTTTATGGGCTCATCGTATGTCTTTTGGTGACAAGATGGCACCTTTCATTGGGAAACCCAATTTTGCACTTTCACAAAAGTTTCTTTTAAGCCAAGCTAATTTTAGTAGGGTTCCAATGGCTGATTATGTGTTCTATCAGTTTGCTTTTGCTGCCATTACTGTGATTTTACTTGCTGGGTCTTTACTTGGGAGGATGAACATTTATGCTTGGATGATGTTTGTTCCTCTATGGCTAACGTTGAGTTATACAGTTGGGGCATTTAGTATATGGGGAGGAGGATTTCTTGAGAAACATATTATTGATTATGCAGGTGGATATGTGATTCATTTGTCTTCAGGTGTTGCTGGTTTCACTGCTGCTTATTGGGTAATTTGACCCTTTCTGCAAGTCTTTTTTTAATACTGCTTTATGAAACTTCTATGTCCAGTTTATGATTAATTTAAGTTGTGATTTGTGATTGGTTGTTATGTACTTAGGTAGGACCCAGGCATTCACATGATAGACAACATTTCCCACCCAATAACATAATTCACATGCTAGGGGGTGCAGGGTTTCTTTGGCTAGGATGGACCGGTTTCAATGGTGGGTCTCCTTTTACTGCTGGCCTTGTAGCTTCACTGGCTGTTCTCAATACTCATATCTGCACTGCCACCAGCCTCCTGGTCTGGGTTTCATTGGACATGATTATATATAAGAAAAGTTCTGTCATTGGTGCTGTCCAGGGCATGATCACTGGTCTTGTCTGTATCACTCCAGGCGCAGGTTAGCTCTTTTGTATTTTTTGTTTTTAGAAATAATATATATGCTGACACTCAAACATGACATTAGATGTCTCAATTTTTTTTAAATAAGATGACATGTTTTGCTACTTTAGCACTGTATAAGCAGTGATAACAATATTGACAAGATTTAAGCATTTACATATTTTTCAAAAAATTTAGTCTAAAATGATAGGTCAGTTAAAATCCCTCTAAACATTGGTTAGCTGTTTTGTATTTTTGGTTTTCAGGCATAATATAATTTACACAAGCTTAAAATGTCCATTTTCAAAATACGATAACATACGTTGCTACTTCAGCATTATATAAGCAAAAGTAACAAAATTCACAAGATTAAGCGTATATAGGTATTTCAAAAAGTTTAGGAGTCTAAAATGATTTATAATCCTAAGTGACTGCAAAAGTTAATGCAAACAATATGATACATGGGCAGGAGTAGTAGAGCCATGGGCAGCAATGATGATGGGAGCAATGTCTGGTTGGTTGACATGGTACACGATGATGATACTGCATAGGAGATCAGCATTGTTCCAAAGTGTGGATGATACATTGGCAGTCTTTCATACACATGCAGTGGCTGGTGTTCTTGGAGGAATTCTGTCCGGTTTCTTCGGTAAACCTAACCTTCTAAGGTTGATGTATCCGACCACCACATATGGTACAGGACTAATCTATAGCATCTATAATGGAAGACCCACGGATGGTTTTAATCAAATGCTTGCCCAGGTCGAAGGAGCAGCTTTTATAACTGCTTGGAATGCAGTAATGACAAGCTTGATTTGTATTCTAATACGCAGCATTGTTGACCTTAGGATGCAAGAGGACAGCCTGGAAATAGGCGACGATGCTGTCCATGGTGAAGAAGCCTATGCCCTGTGGGGTGATGGAGAGACTATGCCAAAACCTCGTCGATTGCTCATGCCTAGCAGACTACCTTCCTTGTGTCGGCGAGGAGTTTGAATCATTCCCCAACTCGAACTGTCTAATAAGTTCTACTGATAAGAGAAATGTGGTTATAACGGTTACAGCAGAGCCTGTCTGCACGATGTCAATTCTTGTTTTGGAGAAGATATGAGACAATTTCCCCCAATTGGTTATAATCATAACCAATCATTTAGAATTTACAATTGTGCAAAAACAAATAAATAGATGTTATTCAGGATGACAATGATCTTCATGAAATAAGCTTCCAGATACTAAAAATTGCCGGCATATAAAAAGTCAATGTATCTGCAAATGAAAGCACATGAAAGTACAAATTGATAATATGACATTAACAAAGAGATGAACATAGAAAAGGTTTTGGTATTTGATTTCACTGTCACTACACAAAACATGCAGTAGTACAAGCAAAAATCTCTACATATTAAGCTAGATGAGGCATCTAATGCTACTTTGATGGCGCATTCAGCTGTCGCTGTCTAACAATTATGCTGATTATTGAGCTTCTGCTCTCCTTTCTTGACAAATCTTCTGACAGAGAAAGCGCCCGTGGACATTTGCATAAAAGAGCAGGCAGTAACTGGTATCATTTACTTGTCTAGCCAAAGACTAAAAAGAAACAAAATTACAGAGAATTTGGCAACTCCTGCCATAGTTTGCAAGCTGAGATTCACACGTAGATAATATATGGCTTCTGAACAAAGAAGTGTATTGCTTTAGTATACGAGAATCAATAAGGAACTTTATACATCATTCTCCTCAACATTTCTATTTTTGGCCATGCCATGGACCATTTGCTACAAATTATATTCTAATTGAAGCCATGATATCCAGGTGAACAAGGGAGTTCATCATCTTTATGATTATAAGCAATTCAAGGGAACTTTGGATCTTAATTTACATAATAGATACCTCATTTTATAAAGGCAACTTCCTAGCTGTATGTACCATTATTTTGAGTTTATCCAACAGTGTTACTTTCACCTGAAGTCTTGAAAAATTCTACACCAAAAGTTTCTTGAAAATCACATATGGATTAAGCACAGAATGATCAGCCGTGAACTCAGCAAGGAACCATGTACTGCAAAGTGGGACCCTAATAATTCAAGGACTAAAGAAAGTTATGCACATATGGCAGAAAGCCAGAAACTGATATGTTCACACTGTGGACAACAAATTTCTAAGTTTACTCACGTAAGAATTGGTTAACGTCCAATGTTTGACTGGATAAACTCCATCAGCTTGTCTCTCCACATGGCTACAAGAATCAGTAATCAATTCAAAATGATTCAATTAAACAATCATTCATATGTGACCAAAATCAAAGTGGAAAAATGCGGATACCTTAATGATTAAAGAAAGAAATTATAATACTAGAAAAAAACAATTCCTTTTTTATTCAACAGTACCTGCATCATCATATCTTTCCTCTTTAGCAGCTAAATTCATATTTTTCACAAGATCAAGTTCCTCAGACAGTAAATCTGGACCATCAGCAGCACTGGGAAGAATTTAACTCATGCTTATAATTACAATGAAGATGAAATTGTATTAAGAAGTGAAAAAACAAAAGTAAAGCAAGGCAAGCACCTGTCAAGGGATACATCATAAGTAGGCTTCCTATCATGTTCTCTTCTACTTCCATAACTGATTCTAATAGCATCTGTGAAGACAATTTGTTTACTGACATGAATTGGAGCCTGCTCACAAAAAAAGTTCAACCAAAATAAACACCATGACCAAGATATATTATCAGAAGATGTGTATAGTTTACCAGACCTAGCATGTCAATGCATGAATGATAGGAAGCAGAGATAGAAAAGGGTCAGGGGTACTCCAATGTATATCCAACTGGTCTGCGTATTTATTCTACATATCAATATTCTGCATATCATTCCAAGTCAACTACCTAAGCAACATTGACCATCCAGGATGCCAAGATTTGTTTGATTTGACTTTACGATGCAATTGGAAGATGACCTCAGAAATTTTTAGAGAACAACAAAGTTAAACCATTCGCAAGTAACGTAAAAGAAGCATGCAATCACCATTTACTTTTGCAAGAAAATTGATATTCATTCACTGGCTCAGCAATTTAGGTGCCTCAAGCTAACTTCTTCAGAGCAAGTATTGGAAATCTTAAACCATCAAACCCCTTATCCACAAGTAGGATTCCTGTCTTGTTGATATGGGTGAGGTTATTACCCATTGCCTGGCTGAGGCTCATCGGGCCTCCCATGGACCCAAAAATATAAAAAGATAATCTAAATCATAACATATAATAGGATTGATGTAGCATGTTTGGGCAATTAAATACCTGACATCTGTTGGCCACATTGATGGCATCAGAAGGCCGTGCATCGATACTTAGAATTTCTTTCTCCCCTGGCTGCAGTTGCACAAGTTTCATTTTAAGATAAATGAGAGTTCCATTCACTGTTTTCAGAGAACCTAGCAAATAATTTACAACTAAAGTCACCTTGCTCAAAACTACTCTTGCAAAATAAGTATTGACCACTCTCTGGGTAATTCTCACCACTTTGACCTGAATAAAGCAAAGAAATATAAGTAACTAAGTAAAATAGTGCTTATGTACTTCACAAATTTACATAATTAAGAACTTATGATCCAGAGTTTCAAAGCTTTATAAGTAAAGCTCTTGAAGTGGCAATTCAAAGTTTATCCACTACTTACGTTTGTCAAATAGAAAATATCCTAGCTGTACCTAGGTACTGAAAAGCAAAATTAACCAAAGCAACTAACAACTGTACTAAGCATATCCTCATTAGTAAATAATACAGTACTATACTTTGTATCCGAGTTTTTCCACCAGATTTTTCACGAGCTGAAACTGATCTGGAAAATTCTGCAGAAAAACCATGCACCTTGAGATAATGATGAATTTAACAGAAAGAAAAGAACAGAGCAATGATTAAGAAATTACCCCTTCATCATTTTTCACCTGGAAGGTATCTAGAAGTTTCTCAATGGCAAACTCTCCTGAGTAAAAAATCTATAGAAAGTTAGTCACTCGCATATTCTGCCAACAAGAACACAATGATTTGAGTAATTATAACCATACCAACAATAATTGGCAGCAAGAAATCTCCATCACAAGAAACTTTAAGAAAAATAGTAGGACTTTGGAAGCGACGAAGATAATCATATCCTACAAAACTTTTATCATATCTTGATTGCTTAGTTATGGCAGCAAATGGGTTCCATCTACCAGGTAATCTCCATCTTGTTTCATCTTGAAATCCTCGCTTCCTCATACGATAGTGCAACACAGTTTCTGTGCAAATTGAACCCAATAAAAAGGTAAAATCAATAGACTTGAATCGACAGGTATACGGATATTAAGTGCAACCGCCACAATCAATATCATCCACTCAATTATTTCATATCCAAAACAACACAAATATCTAGCTATACCATATTTCCAAAAAATAATTTGCAATTCCAATTAAATTGAACTGATGCGTCAATTTAATCGTTAAAGTTTAAAGCTTCAGCTATTGATTAGCATCCAAAACCAACAAATGAACTTAAATTTCTTCCCCTTTCATACCTTATCCAATCTAAAACCCGACACAAAATATATAAAATTACAAAAAGACCCAAACTTGACAGAGAAACGGGACCTGAGACGAGAAGGGAAGCTTGAAGAAAGTCGTGATCTTGATCATCAGGGACATTGGTGAATTGGCCACCATCTGATGGGCTCCCACGAGAAGATTTACAGGAAATGCGAATTGGCTTATACCCACCATGAATCTTCAACCTTAGATTTCTTTTAAGACCGAATTGATTTGACAAGAATCCACGAGAATTCGGAATCAGACCACTAACATTAACATCATTTGCACTAATTTCATCCCTTAAAATTCCAAAACCATCCACTGTACAGACATGGAATCGAGTTCCCATCATCATAATTATAACTCTACAAAGATGAAAATAACTAGTTGAACTAATCGGCAAGATTAATGGATAAAAGAGAGAGGGAGGTGGGAAGAGAAAGATGTGGGTAAGATTAATGGGTAAGCTGCACTAAGCTGAGAGAAGCAACAAAATCACTAGTGAATTGGGATTGAGGCTTTCATTTTTTATAAGGTATTTAATTAATGGAGATTGATAGAATAATACTCTTATGATAATCATAGGTGGTCTTTTATTTTATTACTTCATCCATCATTTGCAAGCAATGCCACAAAATTAATTTTATATAAAATATTTATTATAAGTTATTAAAATACGCTTATCTCATTTTAAGAGATATTTTTTACGAAAATTAAATAAAATCATAATATTTCAATCTCATAAATAAATTATAACAACCCACAAAATACTTCTTGTAATTTTAATTAAAAATAAATAAGTAATAAAAAAGTAAAATATTTATTGAAATATATTGGTAGAACTCCTCAAAATTCCAAAAATGAAATTAAAATGGTACAAAGTAAAAAAAAAAAAAAGAGTAATGCCTTAAAGTGAAATAAAGAAATTATGGTTTATTAATTATTTATAATTATATATCATCTCTATTAATTATTTTTTTATTTTGCATCTGTAGCAAAATAAAAACTATATAGTTAATGATTTTTAAAATTTAAAAGTTATCACATTCAGTAAAAAAAATATTATTTCTTTCATTTCATTTTAATTTATCAATTTTATCTTAATACGAAAATTAAGGAAGTAATTGAAAATTTTTGATTTTACAAAAAAAAATATTAGCAATTGACTAAATTATTTTTTTAATTTCAAATATTTATGATTAAACTTTAATTTATTACTATATTAAATGTTTTGATACAAAATAAATAAAAGCAAATATAAAAATTTTTAGATTAAAAAAAACTTGTGAAAGAAACTAAATTATAAAATTAATTATTTAAAATAAAATGGAGGGAGTAAAAATTATCGGAACCTCATAACTTTGAACTTATATTAAATTGAAATATTAACAAATTGATTGATAATTTTATACAGAAAGATATTCCTTTGTTATCCTTTTTGTCGCATTGCTCAGTTAAAGATAAAATCCGAGTTAGTGCATTCTGTCTGATTATTACAATAATTAATTAATAAACTGTGGGGTTAATTCTGAGCTGGATTTGATTAATCCAGTAAAATTGATATAAATTAAAATTAGTATAAGGGTGGCATTCTAAAAGAATTTACTTTAACATTAAAAAATAATTTAATACGATAAGATAATTAACAGACAATTATACTTTTAATTGAATTTAAGCAGATAAATTTCACCGATCATTGTCCTTAGCTTTAGGAACTACTTTTCTTCGGCCGCTGTCAACGGATGAAAGCTACAGTGATTTTTTTCCAGTTTTTCCTCTTTTCTTTTTTATTTTAAATTTATATTTTAATGGGTCAAAATAATAATAATAATAATAAGTCTTCCATTCCAGAAGAAGATTTTCTGATTCCTATGGCAACTTGTTGATATTGACTTCCATAATTTTGAACCGATTTTTAGCTTCAACTTACCATTTTAAGTCCTTGGAAAAAAGAAACACCATGCAAATAAATTTTTATTTTAATTTACTAAAAAATTCTTTTATTAATTTTTTATAATTATTGGTAACACTTTCAATTTTATAAGGCTCATAAGGTCCAAAATTGATTTCAAATGAAAATTTAATCAAATACATACGGTTATTTTCGTCAAATTTGTCAAATGCTGTTAATCTGATCGGTCTAACAAAGTTCAAGTGTGTGAGACAAATTGACCCACTCTACAAGATATAACTAGTCTAGTCACCATCAAACCACACCCCCTATGTACCTACTAGATCCGCTCGAATATACCTACTCAATAAACCTAACCCCTTTATAAAATCTTTAATCTCCAAAGACTCTAGTTACGAAGATCTAAAACTTTTTTCATTACATCTTTTCTTTCCAAAATCATTCACTAACTTTAATTTTGAAGTACTAATGTCCAAAACAATCGAACTAGTTTTCTTGTAAGTCCCAAATTGTCCTTGACTAGATTGACTCATATGTGTTCACTCATTTCGCCAATCTTAGGATTATCAATTATATATTTTTATTCTATTAATTATAGAAAATAAAAATAATATATAATTAATATCCTTTAAAATTTGAAAATTGTCAGTTGGAAGTAAAATTAAAAAAAAAAATCCTTAAAAATTGTCTAAGTAAAATGAAAAGGAGAGCATGGTTTTCAGAAACGTATCTTCTCTCAACTCTTTATAGCTGAACTAAAAAAAGAGTCAAATGCTCAATCCATTCAATGCCAATAGAACAGACTTAATGAAAATAGTTCATGAATTTCACATATTCTCATTGTCTGTGAAACAATCAATCATCTTTACCCTTCCAGCTGATCACTAAGCTCATCATAAGTATCCCTCTGTTTATGATAATATTTCTTAATTTCATATATATGCAAAATTACATAATCAATATATCTTGTTAACCTCAATCCAATGTTATCATATCATAATTACAAAATTACATCCTTTAACATACCCGTTCTACCGTGACATGTAGGTTCAAAGACACATACTGTTCATTTCTCACTGTCCTTTGCTGTCTTCAACCATGTATGACCAGTGGCCAATCATCGTCAGCTGCCAGATCAAACTAGAGTTCACTAACTTCTATCATACTGATCTTCCTGCAAATATGAAAGATGGCAAAACACATCCAACTGTTGTTAAAGCCGTTGGGAAGCTAAAAGTTTACGAGATGGCCTTTGTTTCTTTGGGAATTGCTTTAATATCTTGATAAGTTCATAGGTCTTTGGATGTCTACCAGAGTACAGGCACAGATCAATTGGGGTCAAACCGTCCTGAGACAAAATAGATTAATAAATAAATTAATAGAAAAGAACAGAAACAAAGAGAAGTGGCAAACTATTATGCTAAAGAGTATTTTAAAGATTGCCCCTTATCGGGTTAATTGCCATAAACATATCAAAATATTTGCAATGCTATAAGAACTGGCCATGTTTGTATGATATCAAGAATCCTTCACATTAAGAATTCAGCTAATTGTTGTTGACCATACTGTACCTCAAAAGGACTCTGGTTAGAAATGCAATGAATATTGTTGTCTCTTCTGTGTAATGATATGCAGTCTAACATTGATTATCTCAACATAGATATCAAAAAACCACAAAAGATTTGGAAAACGTTTTTTTCAGGGATTAAAAATGTTATAAAGTCAAGCTGCAAGCTAAAAAAAACAAATTGAACATAGTTGTACAAAGGCGATGCAAAAAGCATCTTCTAGATTGAGAAATGAGAACATATTTACCTGATTTTTTAATGTCCTGTCAGCTCCTTTAATTAGTAAAAGTTTTACAATATCTGTTCTTTGGGCTTGCACAGCAACATGCAGAGGTGTCCATCCATCCTGAAAGTATGAAAAATGGGTGTGTTGAGTCCTTAGACCAGTGAAACATCAAAGTTGAGAGAATAAAAGAGATAGGGAACATAAACCTTACATCGTCCTGAAGGTTTATATCAACATTATATAACAGAAGCAGCTTAATAGCAGGAATATTAGCTGTTTGCACAGCATAATGCATCAAGGTAGCCCCATCCTGTTGCCCACAAGGAAAAAGAGAAAAAAAAAAAAGGTATAATCAATATCTCAATCAAATTGAGGTTGTAAGAGACTTATTAGTACAACAATCAGGGCCACAAAAGTTTACAAGCAACATTTGTCAGATATTACATTCTACAATCCAGTTTTGAAATAGAAAGTGAATGCATGATCCCAGTCAATTAGATAGCAAAACCAAAATAGAAGAAATAATGTCTCAGAAAGTGTAGCCATTTAAATCAAAAGAATTTTCCCCAGTGAAGATCAAATGAATTCGACAACGTCAACCAGATAGAGAAACAAACATTATCAAATTTTAAGTTGGGAATATAGTATGCAAACAAAGATAGTAAGAGATCTCAAGAACTTCTTTTACTTTCTACAAAGATTAAGGAATTTTCGCTTTGCCTTTCTACTTGTTATGTTGACTAACCCCGTCGAAATAGCAAAAACATAAGATCAAACACACCTCGTTTAACTGATGATAAAACAGATATAAATTCAGAATTTGTCAAAAAGCCAGAACTCACTGAATCTCGAATAAAAGGACTTGCTGATTCTCTTAAGAGATAGCTGGTAATTGCTTGCTTTTTGGATATTATTGCTTTGTGAAGTGCAGTCAGACCATCCTGAAGAGACAGATAATGGTCCAATAATAAAAACAATAGCATAAGTGAAACACTAATGATATTTTCTGTTCAATTCCTAAAAATAAAAACCAAAACCCTTGGTGAGTCAGATGGTAGAATTGCATTAGTTGGCAAGCAAAATTCTACATACCATGTTCACGGCATTAATATCAGCATTACGTTTCAGCAAAGCATCCACGAGGTAGAAATCTCCTGACGCAACAAGCGAGTGCAGAGGAAGCCATTTGTTCTGCACAAGTTTTTACCACAAAGTCATATATTAAGTAGAAAGTATCAAACTCATGTAATAGCATGATTTTAAAAGTATAGTTCAGCAAAAACCCAGTGTTTGCAAT
The DNA here is from genome assembly GCA_037975025.1 of Excoecaria agallocha. Lineage (NCBI taxonomy): Eukaryota > Viridiplantae > Streptophyta > Magnoliopsida > Malpighiales > Euphorbiaceae > Excoecaria > Excoecaria agallocha. The sequence goes on from CM075816.1 coordinate 22,495,398, forward strand.
GCACACTAGCTAATGTAATGTATGTCCAATTTGAACTCTTCAAACAGGAAAAATGAACCACATACTAGACGGCACAAAGGAGAGTGAGGGGGGAGGCAGATGTAGTTTCAGCTATAATTAGCTACTTATTCTGTTCTCAAAGCATTAGAGCACATGCATAATAGAATGCACTTAAAATAAACAGAGAAGCAACCAGTGATCTTATCATTTAACAAACTCACAGAAGTAGCAGGTGCTAGATCAGGTATCTTCTTGTTTAGCAAAGCCTTTTCCTCTTTGGAGAACAACTTGCGAGGCCCTATTCATTCAAGCAAACTATGATAAGTATAAAAAAGGAATCTTTATCGCCGGACATGAGTTAAGTGCATCACACTATATACATTAATTAAAAAAAGCTAACGCTTCATGCACAAAATGATATTATGAGTTCTCACACACCATATTAACTTAATTAGCATTCGCTCTCAGACTTCTGTCAACAACTTGAGCATTAGGCAATAAAAGCCAATTCAATTGTTTCTAACAAAACCAGAAAATTGGCAGCAGTCACAAGACTAAAGACCATTCAATTCAAGTTTCAAACTTTTGTCAAACAATTGAAAGAGAAGAGATACCTTCAGATTGCTTAGCACCAGGCTCATAATGCCCACTATTGAAAAACTCTGTAACATCATCAAATCCTTTCCCATAAACTGCCCATCTGGGATTCTTGGGTGCCACTCGCTGGCTAGAACTCTCTCTCATTTCCTCTTTTTCCTCCTTCACTAGAAAACTTGAAGGATTATCAAGAACAAGTGGCTTCAATTGAGCTAACTTGGCTTCTTTATAAGCTTTATACTCCTCCAAATTAAGACTCCTAATAGGAAGATACCCTTTTTTCTTCTTCTCAACTCTGCTATTAAGTTCAATTTCTTGAGCAATTTTTCGCCTTTCTTTCTTAGTAATGTTAATCTCAGCTTGTACTTCTCTCCATTTATCAGGAACCAAATTCTCTGCCTCAATTTCTACTGCGTTTTTGCTCTTGCTCTTGGGTTTAGGATTTAAATTTGAAGTCTTTGAACCAGAAGTCCCATCAACAGAAGCATTGACGCTAGAATCGAGATACGGGTCTTCAAATACGCCTTCTTCAAAGACGAGACAGTCGCCAACGACATGGTCTTCAATATCTTGGTTTTGAACAGGGAAAGAGGAGTGAAGTGAAGGAGAAAGAGAGTATAATCTTTTGGGGTATTTTAAAGATTGAATTAATGGGAGCTTAGGAGGCCTTGAGAGATTGAGAGGAGAAGTTACTTTTGGGATTTGCGGGTTTAGCAGAGTTACCGGCATTTTCTTTTCTCGTCTTCAAACAAGCTCTGAATATGGAAGGGGGAGATTGGGTTTTAAATTTTCATGTTGTTTTAACTTGAATTGAGTTTCATGTATGGGCTGGATATGGCCCAAAAGTTAATGGGCTCTAAATATTGAGTTTAGGCTTATGTGCTCTTAACCCTTGCAGGAGCCCACTGTAATGTCTATTTTGAGGGTTAATTTTATATGTAATTGTTAAATTTTAACGATCGTAACGTTATAATCACTATATTACGATTTATAATAAAAAAATAATTAAATTTTTATTTTATAACAGAAAAATTATAAAAATCAGAAAATCGAAAATTGGGTCACCAGAAAAAATAACTCAACTTTTTATTTTGTTTGGATTTGCGTTATACAAATCGATAAACCGTAAAATTGATGTTATACAAATTGCACAAGTAAATAAATAAAGAAATCGAATAATGAACTAAAATAAAAGTTTTGTTATTTTTTTGATTGGCCGGATTTTTAATTTTTTGGTGTTTATAATTTTTTGTTACAAAATAAAAGTTGAATTATTTTTTCCTTATAAATTATAATATAATGAGTATAACGTTACAATTCCCAAATTTTAGTAATACCAAATGAAATCAACCCTCTATTTTGGTGTCTCAACTTGAATTTTATAGTCCTCAACTTTTCAATGCAAAATAGTCAATTTAGTCCCCAAAAATTTAAATACACAAGCAATATACAACAAGAATAGCAGATAATATGTATACAAACAATATAGTACAAATATGTATGCAAACAATATAGTAAAAATATATATATACACAATATACAATAAGTATAAAAACAGTAAACGATAAGTATACAACAAGTACACAAATGGTATTTAATAGAAGTTGAGTATGTTAGGTGGAATGGAGAAGCATTCAACGATTGTCGTCGACATTAGGGACTGATTATTCAACAGCTGTTGGAGGCCGCCATGGAAAAGGAAAAAAGTTATATTTTTAAAAATAAAAAGTTGTACAAAATGAAAGTAAAAATTCAAAATGTTGTATAATTGAAAGAATGAAAAAATTGTACGTTGTGTAATTTAAATATCATTGGCAATGGAAAAAGTACATCTTAAATGTACTGATAAAATTATAAAATGTCAAAAAATTAATGAATTTATCAAAAAAAATTTTTGAATTTTTTGGATGAAGATAGTGATAATGGTAATACTGATGCAAATAATTTGACTTTTTGACAATAAACTTAATCTATCTATTTTCTATAGAAAAAAATACCAACAATTTTTCATACAACACCACATTCAATTTACGAAGGCTATTAACTTTTATTCAAAACAAATCGAGAATGATAAACTTATATAACAAAAATTTAATTTACATTCAGTTTTAATTAAATAAATACAAGATAAAATAACAAGTTTAGACTTATAAAATATAAATTTGGAATAAACAAACCAGATTTAAAAAATACAAAAAAAAAAATTGAATAAACAAAAAAAATTAAATTAATATAATATAAACAATTTCATGTTTCAATTTATTGAAACGAAAAACAGAAAATCTGATAAATACAAAAATAAATTCAAATTTATAGCAATTTGGAGAATATTGAAAAAAAAAAAAAGGAAAATGAAAAAAGTGCATAGAAAACTTGAAAACACAAGAATCGAAAGCGAGAGTAGAAGAAAGCTAAGATACGAAAAAATAGAACAGAATTACTGTCCGTGAATAGATTGAAGATAGCTCCAAATAATTTAAACGGAGAAAATAAAATATTTTAAATTCAAAAATTAATTAAAAGTGGTTATTTTCTATTATACTTGATAACATGGCTTAACCCATAATTTGCTCCAACCTGCAAACGAGCCTAGGAGTGTGGCATGAACTGTCTCTATCTCGCTGAGCTCAGAGTTCGGACAGTCCAACTAGCAGAACCTATCGATCATGCATCCTCAAGAGCTAGGTTATCTCAGGTGCTCGAGGAGCTCGGAAAGATCCCAAGCAGTGCATGGCATCATTTTACAATTGAATGGCAAAATCGAAGTCATTTTGTGTGGGACAATTGGTTTTGAGAAAAGTGATATCTGCTTAGATGGCAGCAGGAGTTAGGAAGTCAACCCGAACTGGGAAGGGTCATACATCATCTGCGAAGCCACAAAGGCCGATGCGTACAGACTGGAAAACTCTGTCGGTAAAATTGTTCCACACTCATGGAATGTTTTGAGCCTCCAGCTCTACTACTAATAGCTCGAAAGTTTTCGCTTCTTTTTTCACTCTTTATTTGATTACACTAGTTTGGCATTATCGGCACTTCAATTTTAATCTTTATAGTTTGTACTTTTTTGAGCTCATCGGCAAGCACAGCCCTCCAAGCACATTCAATGAAAGTTATTCGGATCATTGAGCACACGATATTTTATCTTCAAGCTTATACTTTAATTCAGTTTGGTGAAATCACCATTAATTAATGTATATTAGGCAGAATCACCAATCAAATTATTTATCGAGCCAACAACTCGGCGCTAATCAAGCAAATTACTCTATCTTAGAGAGACATCGGTCCCGACGAGAAAAACAAAGAAAGAAAAAGCAGCAAACGCTTAGCAAATAGAAAGAAGTAACAAGTTTTCATTCAAATTTACAAAATACAAAAAAAATGAGCTAGTCCTCATTCGGGTACACTTCGTCCATCCATGACAAGTCTAGCTCGGGATATTTTTCCTTTACAGCATTCGAAAGCTTAGTACCGTAGGCCAAATATTTTTCGGCTACTCGCTCTACTTCTTTCTCCTTTTACACCGATAACTGACCCTTAAGCTTCGAACACCTTTTCTTCAGCTCCGCCTTCTCCTTTTTCATCTTTTTGAGGTCGGCAGCTAGGACTCGAGCATTCTCTTTTTCTGTAGCAGCAGATACCTCCAGCTCGATAGTCTTCTTCGCAGCTTCTTCAGCCTTCATTTCAGTTGCCAAAGTCTTTAAGATAGACTTGTTCAGCTTAAAGCGAAGGTCGGTAGAGGTTGAATCAGCTCACCTCCACTTGCCGATAAAAGTATTCAACTTGGCAATAACTGCACCCATAATCATCGACCCATACAAAAAACATCAAAGGAGTAGAAGAAATCTCAGACAAATCACACGATAAGTAGGCGAGCTAAGAGGGCTCTTCAACTCACCTCAACTTGATGTCTTTTCATCACAAAGGACAACTGGTCGGCCTTCAAACCATAAAGGGGAGTCACCTCCCTTAGCATACAAGGCATCATATGCACGAAAGTGTTGAAGTCGTCGCTCTTGGAAGAATAAGAGCTCCCCTGCTTCTCCCAAAACTCTGTTACCTCGAACACCAGCATCCGAATATCCTTCTTGAGGGACTTTTTGTCAGCAAACCCCCCTACACTAGAACTACCTGCCTCAGACATAGCACAATTCTCTCCAGAAGGCGGAGTGCTCGCATCGAGTTTCCTAGGCTAATTGACAAGAGATTCCTTTGATTGTTGCTCGTCCACAATCTCTATGATAATATGGTCATGAGCAACCTCCACCGTCGAACTGAAGACAGGTTTGAATACAGCAAGAGAAGGGCTACTAGCAGCCTCAGCTGCTGCTTTTTGCCTTTTGGCTCGCTTAAGCTCGATCGCTGTAACTCTACCCCCTCTCTTCATGGCTGCAAAAACAAAAAAAAAATTAAGATCCCGATCAGTGACACCTAGCAAAGTAAAGAAAAAGCTACCTTTCTTCCTTTTGCTCGAAATGAATTCAGAGTCATAAGGGTCGAGAAAATTTCAGAGGTTCCATTTCTTCCGAGCTAGTTCTCTCCACTGAGCTAAAATTAGCTCTTCCTCATCATCCAACCATAAATCGTTGTCGTTGCGATTCACGAATCGGCTCCAAGTAGTTCGGACAGAAAAGTCCTCGCACAGATTCTCTATGAGGAAATAACAGTCTTTCTACTTTTTGAGACTGTCCGAATTACTACAGAAAGCACCATAACCTGCTCAGGTCTGTATATAGTTATGGTCCTTCGACCCAACTCGTAGCCCAACCACGTGTGTAGCTCGAAAAAGCTTTAGTGTCAAGTTGATATCGTGCTCCACCTCCTAAATTTGCAGAGCAAAGAGAATGAACCAAACATTTGGGTGAAGTTTCCTAATGGATAGGTTAAAAAAGTTGAGCACCTCTACCTCAAAAGGCGTTAGGGGGAGACGTACCCCAACCTCTAACTGTGCCTCGTAAATCGACAATTTTTGCTTGTTGGTAAACGAGGTTTTCACCCTTTGGGAAGAGCTAGGCACACTAACAAAATATTGCTCTGACGATGTCATTTTACCAAGCAAAATAGGGAGCTCATCCTCCCTCAAAGACGAACTTATACTACCCATTTCGGGCAAATGACGAGATGTCTTTTTCAATGAAGATGAGGTTACCGACTGTCCGAACTCAAATGGTGGGGTTTTTCCAAAAGCAAATCCACCACTGACGTTGGGAGCACTGTCAATTGAAACCTTTTCTCCCTTTCTCTCACCGAACTCCTCAAATGCACTCATTGTTGAACAGAAAGGAAGAAGAAGATGAAGAAATTAAGTAACAAACCTAATTTAAGTTGATGGATTCTCGAAAAAAAAGACAAGAACCAGCAAATTATGGAGGCAGAAGACCCTCACACGCTGAAATCTCCATAGAGTTTAACCTAAAACAGAGAATACGAATGCAGACAAAAGGCATAAATGAAAAATGAAGAAGGAAAAAAGATTAAATAGGAAATCGGAGTGCATTGCGGGCTATACACGTGGCAAATGATCTGCAGTAACGGTCTGTCATTATGACAGGGCATAAAAATGAAGGGCTACTGCAATAAATGGCAGCCGTTACACGATAAAAAGATGAGGTAATTATGACCTGCCTTTAATGCCCCAGTCATAACTGAAATGACGCCTCCAGTCAGCATGGCAGAGCAGGTGATCACGAGTGGACATAAATGTCCATACCTTGGGGGGACTTATGATAACATGGCCTAACCCATAGTTCATCCCAACCTGCAAACGAGCCTAGGAGTGTGGTGCGAACTGTCTCTATCTTGTTGAGCTCAGAGTTCGGACAGTCCGACTAGCAAAACCTATCGATCATGCATCCCTAAGAGCTAGGTTATCTCAGGTGCTCAGAAAGATCCCAAGATACCGAACTATCAACGAATCCTACCACTTCTGGTAGTAACTGCCCCCTTTCCCCCACGTCTCCCCAAAAAATAGCAGAAATGGGGAAAGTAACTGGAAGTAGTGGGACTTACCCATTACCCACGAAGGAAAACCTAGGCATATATAAGAGAAGAAACCAGGTATGATTGATCATCTTTTCAATACTAGAAAAATAGTTCTCTTGCAAATCGAAATATTCTCTATCTTAACCATCGGAGGCTCCCTCGTCGAAAATCCCTTTGGTCTTTTTAGTTGTCTTACAGGTCATCCTGATTGTTGGAATTTCACTTGTCATCAATACTGAATTAAAAATTTATAAAAACTCAATGTAATATACGTAAAAAAATAAAAGGCTTAATAAGATAATAAAATATTGTGATTAAAGAATCCTAAAATTCTTTTTGCCTAAAGACCTCATTTTGGAAAAATCTCCCAAGCTAATTCGAAAAAAAACGGAAAAGACTACATTTTCAGTTCAAATATATATATTTTCTCTTGATCAATTAAAAAAAAAAAAGAAGTTGAATCAATCACTTTCATTAGGAGTTGGTTTAATGGCTAACATTCGATTAAAAATATTGGTTCGATTTTTCCTAATGATATTTAAAAATTGCAATCACTAATTAGAAGCATTATTATCTCCCCTTGTAACAAAAAAAAAATTGAATAATCTAAACATTGACTGATTAAAATTTCACAAGTTATTAGAAAATAAGGTCCCGAACTACTTGTTAATTTAATAAATATATACTAATAATTAGGGACCACGTCTTATGACAAACCAAGTTATCAAGATGTTACAAACATTTAATGTAAATTACAACAAGGCTTAAAGTGCAAATTAGTCCCTGAAGTTTTGCAAAATGTGCAATGTAGGGCCTAAAGATTTTTTTGGTGCAATGTTGGGCTTAATGTTTAGAAATTGGTACAATGTGATTCCTAAACAAACGGAACCCTTAGGTTGACCCGCTTCCGTTAGTTGACCGATAAAGTGGCAGTTATAATAATACGTGGCATGACAGGTGGCAAGAGGGGAGTGGCTAAAGTGGCAAAAAAGACACATCTTCAGACATGTCATCAAAACCACGTGCGCCTCACATGATTTGTAAAAACAATAAGGTAAAAGTTTTTTACTCACTGCAGGAAAGATTGTGGAAATACCAAAAAACCCTAGTCGACTATCCTTTCCCAATTCTCGAAGACATTGATCTGAGACCACCGGTTTGCGTTGCAATCTCGAAAATTATGGTAGCGATTTGTCGGCAAAGTTAAAGGTTATTGGTAAGCCTAAATCCTATTATATTAAAGCATAAGTCATCGTAACGCAAACTGACCATGTGAAAATGCAAATTGCACTGGTTCTAGTGAGTATCGAGGGCGATGGAGAGCGGTACATCCAGCGAAAAGGAGGCGTCGCCGAGGTATGTTTGTACAAATGTTATTTTATTTGTGTTTCGTTTGTGGGTTGTCGAGTGGTACATGCAAAAACATGTGGGTATAAATGATGATTATCTTATGTGTATAAATGACAAAATTGAAAAGTTGTTGTATAAAACAAATAGTTGTTGTGTATGGACAAATTATGCAGTGTGATGGAAGCTGTGCATATTGTATTTGTTTATGAAAGTTATGCATAGTGCTAGGAAAATAAGTTTTATTTATAATTTTGAAATTTGTGTAGGGTCAGACACTGTGGCAGTGTGAATTTATGTTATAACTGGGGGGTAGGTAGGATTTTGGGAGGAAATTGGATTATAAGGATGGGAAAAAAGAGGTTTTTCATGGGTTTGATTCGGATCTTATATTCTATAGGGGTATATATGATGAATTTGCAGAGAGATTTGCTGTTAAGGGCCTTATTTACTTGGTCTGTTGTGAACTATGTAAAGAAATTGATGAAGAGTTATTTAATTTTATGGGGATTCTAGTGTGCACAGGTTATTAGGGTGTGTGGGTCCTTTAAATAGGGATATTAGTTTTTTTTCCCATAACACACTATGACTTAATTGTATTCCCACAAAGTGTGCCAGACCAAATAGGAATTAATGATGTGAGTAATGCTGATGGGCCACAAACTGTAAGTGGGTTAGAGCCCACTAATGTGGATGAGTCTAGGGTTGTAGGAGATAAGTTTGACACATGTGAAAGTCGTAGCCAACAAATGGACAATTTCATCGCTGCAAAGGGAAAGAAGGTAGTAATTGAGCCTGGTAGTGACAAATCAAGTGATAGTGGGGATGGTGGTGAAAGTGGTGATGATAGTGATGTTGAAGAAACTAATAGTGATTCATTGGGTTATGAAAGTGAAGAAAAATTAGATTTAGGTGATGTGATTAATGAGAGAGATGTAAAACAATAACTTGCAAAGCAGAAAGTTAGGTACGATCCTAAAGAAGGGAAAGCATATTTTAGGAAGGGAATGACATTTGAAAATGCCAAAGCTGTTAGGGATGCTTTGGTTGGGTATGCTGTGATAACAGAAAAAGACTTCAAGATGGTGAAGAATGACTCTAGCAGAATTAGGGCAAAATGCATAAAAGACAAAAGCCCTTTTTCTATTCTATGCAGCAAAGGAGAAAGGAAAAGCAGGTTTGAAGATTAAAACTCTGTGCATGCAACACAAATGTTATATAATTTTCAAAAATACAAGGGTTACTATAAAATGGATTGCAGAACATTAGAGAGATAGAATACAAGAGAATCTTGAAACTAAAGTTAGAAAAATGCAATCTGAAGTTGAGAAAGATTTTAGAGTCCATGTGTCTTTTGATAAGTGCAAGAGGGTCAGGAGAATGATTTTAAATGATATGCAAGGGGGTTATAAGGATGATTTTGCTGTCCTTGAAGCATATGCAAATGAGTTAATTTAGACAAATCCTGGCAATAATATCACAATTGAGTTGTCAAAGAGTGCGTATCAAAAAGGAAGAAGAGTTTTTCAAAGAATGTTTATCTGTTTCGATGCTTACAAATGAGGCTGGAAGGCTGGATGCAGGCCAATTATAGGGCTTGACGGATGCTTCCTAAAAATAAAAGTTAAAGGCATGCTTCTTACTGCAATAGGCATTGATGTAATGAACCAAATGTATCCTATTGCGTTTGTTGTTGTCAGTAAAGAGAATAAGGCTAATTGGATTTGGTTTTTGCAAATGTTGGCTAAAGAGCTGGACTTACGTGAAGGTTTTGGTTTTTACTGTTATGAGCGACATGCAGAAGGTAATATTTATTTTCCACTTTTTAACTGGTTTCATATATATTTTGTGGATGAATGATATTTACAATGCTTTTTTTTATGATTTCTGTTGTTGCTTAGGGACTAATTCCAGCAGTACTTTATGTACTTCCAATGGCTGAACATAGATGGTGTGCAAGACACATCTATGTGAATTGGAGTAAAAAGTGGAGGGGAGAACAATTGAGAAAAAAATTTTGGATATGTGCTTAGAGCACATTTGAAGAGGAATTTAAGGACAACCTATTGGCTATAGGTGAAATTAGTAAGAAAGCTGCTAGTAATGTGGTTGCATATGGTCCACATACATGGTGTCGAGCTTACTTCAGCAATAGATGCAAGTCTCCTATGGTTCACAACAACATCTCGGAGACATTCAATTCATGGATTGTAGCAGTAAGGTTTAAACCTATAGTTAAGATGATCGATGAAATTCGAATCAAAATTATAAACTTGCTAAAGAAAATGAGAAAAAACTGACTACCTGGATAAACTCTTTTAGTCCACAAGCCATGCAAATTTATGAAGACTGGGCAAAGATTGCATCAGGTTGCAATTATATATATATATATATATTTTTTTTTTCTGTTTAAAATTATTTTCTCCTACTAGATTTTGAAATTCTTCATAAAAATTTACGGAAATTCTATGTTTTAAATTTTAAGTGACGGGAGCATTTGAAATACCAAATTGAAGTTTTAAATTAGACTGCTATTTCTTGTTATTGGTGAGTACTTTCCAATTCTATTTGGACAAAGAAAAAAAAAAGTAATTTGGAATGGAAAATTAAACGTGCTAAATTTGCCTTTGAGGAAGTAAAAAATAAATAAAAAGTGAAATTACTTTTTTTTTTTAAGCTTCATATCTGATTTTGCCCAAAATTTAATGGGGCTAAAAAAACTCAATTCGTTTTTTTATATGTTACTTTTAAATAAAATTTAAATTTTATTTATCTGTCGTTTTTAAATTTTGAATGTAATTTAATTTATTTTTATTTTTTAATAAAGTTAAGACTAATTAAATTTAATAATTTATTTTTACTTATGTAATTTAATATTAAATTTAAACTTATTTATTATTTTTTAATTTTATTAAAAAATAAAGTGACAGATAAAAAAAATAGAACGGTTATTAAATTAATTAATGACCTCATCAACTTTTCTTTTTTAAGGGTGGATGGTATAGCAAAAACAATATTTTTTTATTACATTTCTTAACTTTTTATTATATTCATTAACCTTTTAAATAATTACTCAATCCGTCAAATACTTCTATATAATTTAAATAAATTAATTATTTAAGTTTAATTAAAGTTTATAATGAAAATATAAGATTAGGCATATTAAATATCATATTATTTTAAATTTTAATTAATATATATTGAATCAAAATAGAATACAAAACATGAAATATCAAGCATGATAAAAATTTAGAAATTTACTTTTGAATGGGTACCTTCTTCCTTAATTAGATGTCTCGAAATTTGATTTTTAAAAATAGAGTATCTTTAAATATTTAAAAGGAGCATTCTGTTCCCCCTTTGAAGACCTACACAGTGCAAATCTGCATTAATTGGGCCAATAAATTTCAAATATATATACAGAGAGAGACATAAAGTGCAAATTTACCTTTAATGTGTGATAAAAAAATATAAATTTACTCTGAATATTTTGATCAGCGCAATATGATCTCCATAAAGGAATTTTTTTCGTATTTGGAAGTATTTTTAAAAAAAATTTAGCAAAATTGTGTAATAAGAAAAAAAATTTAAAATTTGGTGTGTTAAAAAAGGGTAATATATGTGAATTTTTTTTTTTTTTTGAGATCCACGTAATGAAAAAAGGCACCTATTTTTACCGGTTTTTGAACAATATATATATATTTTTTTTAAAATAGTGCAGAGAATGCTCAATTCGTCTCACCGTCCCATCCCGTCAACGAAAAACAATTGTACAACCTCATTAATTTCTGTGAGGCAGACCCACATAGCTGGGTCCCACTTTATTATTATTATTATTATTTAATTAATAACATAAAGATTGAATCAAAATTACGTTTTCTGCTGTTCTAGGCACAATGAAATAAAAACCAGCATCCGTTCATTAAGGAAACAAAAGAAAAATATATCATTTTGCCCTTTTAAATTAAGATTACGTACGCTGAAATTTAAAGAAAAATATATCTTCCAACGAGAGTTAATGGCGGTGGCCGGAAAAAGCCGTACATGGGCAATGAAACCGGCGGCGGCGGTGCTTGGGTTGCTGGCCATGGCACAGCAGTCCATGCAAATAAGCTTGAAAAATCCTCGGCCGTGGTTAGTCCACGGACTTAAAGAAGAAGATCCAGCTTTTGGCATCGTAGTAACTTCTGCAGCTGCTGAGAGGGCACTTACCGACTCTGGTTCCTTCTTTCCTTATGCAGACCTCTTTGGTAATTAATTCAATTAAACCTCGTAATTAATTCTCTTAATTTTTCTTTAGAGTTTAACAACAATCTGATTATTATTATTATTTCTCAGGAAGAAGATTTGTTAGGGGGACGATTCTTGGAGCTAATGTCGTGTATGTGAGAAGTTCAGGCACTCCATCGGTATGATTCAATTTGTATCTTACTTCTTTCATTTTTTTTATGTGTTATTTTTAAATAAAATATAAATTTTATTTATTTATTATTTTTAAATTTTTAATATAATTTAATTTATTTTTTTTTAATAAATTCAAAATTAATTATATTTAATAATTTAATATTAATTACATAATTTAATATTAAATTTAAATTTATTTATTATTTTTTAATTTTAATAAAAATAAGAAAAATAATTGATAAAAAAAATATTAATTAAATAATACTGTAATAATAATAATTAATGAGGTTGTACAATTGTTTTTCGTTGACGGGATGGGGTTAGGGGAGTAAGCATTCTCGAATCTCTACCTTTTTTTTTTGTTAAAAAGAAAATATTGTTAAAAAAAGTGACAATAAATGCCGTTTTTCAACATTACAGATTTCATAAAAAAAATTCACACATTTATTTCTGTGTACGAAATTAAATGGCGCTACAAAACAGTAAAAAATGACAATTTTAGATACTTTTTTGTTGAAATTTTATACATCATTTACATGAATCTATGCTGACGTAAAATAGCAAAGCAAGTGCCATTTTTTAACACAATAATTTTCAATCTTTTTTATTGCACCATTTTACTAAATATTTTTTAAAAAATCCTAAATAAAAAATTTTTTATTTTAAAATTAGAAGCAATTTGTTTCTTTTGTGCCATGTATTTACTTGTTATAGTGACATGTGTCAAGAGACTTATTAAGATAGGCACAATTTTTTTTTAAAAAAATTTTAAAACATAAAATGTAATTTTGTACCAATTGAAAGATTCAAAGTAAATTTGCACTTTTATCAAAAATTAAGTGCAAATTTGCATCTTTAAAAAAAAAATCTGAAAACTCGCTCAATATAAAAAAAATTAATGAACTTCATTAAAAAATATAATTTAGAAACCTGAAAAAACATTTCTTTTCCACAGAAATTACCTTTTTATAAAAACCTACGAAGTTGCTTGTCTTTTGCTCCGAGGTTGTCGAAAAATATATCTTCCTGGCGATGGTCAAATAAAACACGAGACCTTTATAAGTTTATATTATGCACATTTAGAAATTTAAAAAGTTGACTGGCGATAGTATTTTAGAATATTCAGCAAACGCTAGATGAACTGAATTGTATGATCCAAGAAATTCTAATTAATGGGAAGAATATCATTGTTGAATGTTGATTTTATGTGTAAAATATTCAAAGTCTGTTCTGTTCTACGCTACCTTCCAGCCTTACTGACAATATATATATTAGTTAATTAGATCAAATAATTGACAACAAAATGAGAAGCTTATACCTGCAAATTGTTAGTTGGCTGCTTATCTGCTTGGCAAATCACTCCATAGCCACAAACACACTCAATCAAGGTGATCCGTTCAACTCTTCTTCTAGCCTTAATTCTACTAATGGCCTCTTCACCTTACGATTCAGCGGCAAATACTTGGTAATCAATTACACCATTAACGACGATCTCAACCATCCAGTCTGGTCAGCCAACAGAGACGATCCTATATCTGAAGAAGGCACTGCCTCTCTCACCATAGATGAATTTGGTAGCTTGAAGATCACGCATCGTGGCGGAGATCCGTTTGTTATATATTCAGGTGATTCTAAATCCGCCGCCACAGGTGTCACCGCCGTCTTGGAAGACAACGGCAATTTAGTGGTGAAAAAGCAAGGGAATATTGTATGGGAAAGCTTTGATCATCCAACCGACACCCTTTTGCCCGGAATGAAATTAGGCATCGACAGAAGGAGCGGAAAGAGGTGGAAACTCACAGCATGGTTAAGTCAAAATGACCCAACTTCAGGATCGGTCACCCTGGAATGGGATCCTCAGCAAAGCCAAGTGTTCCTTAAGCTACGAGGAGAAATATTTTGGGGTAGTGTAGTATTGACTACTGATACCAAATTCGAAAATCTTTATTCTGATTACAATATTAGTCATGTTTCAAATGAAGACGAGGATTACATTACTTTCAAGGAATCACCTCACCCTGGATTACATTATATTCCCACGAGGAATATTTCTCGTTTGTTTCTTAGTTACGATGGGGACTTAATCCAATATGATCCATCTTTCGGAGGTCTACTTTTTGTTGCTTGCTCTTCATGCTGCGATGCAAATAGCACAAGGAGCGGATGCCAGAAATGGGAAAACTCGGCGATGTGTCGGAGAAATGGTGATAGATTCGTGTATAGCGCCGGCAACTTTAAGTATGAAAATTTAAGAACCGAGTATAACAAGAGCCTTAGTTTCATGGACTGTAAATATAAATGTTGGAAAGATTGTAGTTGTACAGCATTTAAATACGAAGACAATGGGTGTAAGTTCTACAATGGATCTTATAGTGACAAAGCAATTCTCAGTCCTGGGGATCCATATACGGAGCCCGATCTCATGTATGTCATTGTACATGGTCCTTCACCTTCTCCAGGTCAGCATATATAATCGTTATATATTCTTTTCATTCTACATTTTTATTATTTTCATAGTCATTAATTACACCTATAGGAATCAAATTTTGATTAGTTACACTAATCGAATTCAATCCACTCATAAAAATCATAATCCAACCCATTTGACATAAAAAAATAACTTTTATTATAAATTTATAAATGCATTTTTTTATTATTTTTAATAAAAAATTTTGAAAAGTTAAATATATAATGCAATAAAATTTGATTCAATTATGACTCAACTTGTTTATATATAGCATATTTTGAAGTTCGTTTGGTATATCGGTCCATTTTAATTGATAGCTGATAGAGAAAATATTATAAATATTTGGTAAAAATTATTTGGGGATTACTGCTTATATATTAAATTACAATTAATGATCTAATTTAATTTAATTTATGAACCATATAGGTATATGTGTATGTATGTATGTGTATTCTTTTATATAATACTATATGTCTATATATAAAAATTTCAGTTATTATTATCATTATTTTTAAAAATTATTAATGTAGAAAATTGAAAAAATGATAATTAATAAAAGGACATTATAGTTTAAATAAAAAAACAAATTATAAATCAAATGATAAAAAAAATAATATGAAATTAAATACTTGAAATAACTGGTAATTGAAATTTTAACTCGTTTGTGACTCAACCTATCATGGTTGGATCCAAATTTATCCAATTTGATCCTTTTGCCACTTACAATTACAATAGTTTTATATGTAAATTCAAATTTGAATTATGACCTCTTTTTTAGTTAACTTTCACTTTTGTTATAAGGAGAGGTATAATACCAGTTATTACAACACTAAATGTCACTCAAAATATTCAAACTCAAAACTTTGTTCACTTTTAAACGAGTACTGACCACGATACCAATTTTTGGTATTTAGGTAAATTATATATATATAAACTCAAAACTTTTTTCACTTTTAATGTTGACCACAATACCAACTTTTGCTATTTAGGTAAATTTTAAAGATATATATATATATTGTTATATTTTATTTTGATGTAGCGAGTAAGGACTGGATATGGATTGGAACCTCCGTGATTTTTTATCCAACTGTCATATTGGCGGCATTGTATTGGTATTGGAGATGGAGAAAGTTAAAGCAAGAAGGTGGTATATTATCCTAATTAAATAAATATTACTACTTGCAAATATGAATTCTAACATTATTTTGATTTTACTGTAACAGAAAAGTTTATGAAGGAGCTCTTGACATGGGATACGCCTGAAATTGAAGCAAATGAGTTGGAAGATGGTGGAGATAGGAACCGAACATTGAAAGTATATAGTGTTGCAGCGATAAAGTCAGCCACAAATTCTTTCTCTTCCGAAAATAAACTTGGAGAAGGTGGTTTTGGACCCGTTTATAAGGTATATATCAATACCTCTGTGCATTAGTTTTTAATTAATACATTTTTGAAAAAGCTAATTAATACATTTAAATTTGCATATTCAGTAATTAAATTGAACTAATGGCCAGTACTTGATTAAAAGTGTAAAAAATTTTGAATTCGATTACTTTGAATATTATTTAAAGTTATAATCAAACAATATTG
Organism: Excoecaria agallocha; assembly: GCA_037975025.1. NCBI lineage: Eukaryota > Viridiplantae > Streptophyta > Magnoliopsida > Malpighiales > Euphorbiaceae > Excoecaria > Excoecaria agallocha. The sequence continues at coordinate 22,511,782 of CM075816.1, forward strand.
TTTCTCCCTTATAACAAAAATTTGCAAATTCAGTGTGTTGTATAAATAGGCTTATACACTAATCTAAAGGTGGTTAGGATATTAAATAATCTTAAGTGGTTATGTAAATTCTCAAAAACATAAATTCAGGTGTTTGTACTTTGTAGATGTATTATAGAACTAACATTGAGATGGAACTTGATTCAACTATGGCTTTGCTTAGGGGAGATTAGCGGAGGGTGCTGAAATAGCAGTAAAGAGACTATCAAGAAGATCAGGACAAGGGCTAGCGGAGTATAAAAATGAGCTTTTATTCATAGCTAAACTACAACACATGAATCTTGTACGACTCTTAGGTTTCTGCGTCCAAGGAGGAGAGAGACTCTTGGTCTATGAATACTTGCCAAATAAAAGCTTAGACTTTTACATCTTTGGTGAGTTCACTTATTCTAATTCTATCCATTTCTACGGAGTGTGATTCGATGCTGGTGTGCGTCTATATAAACCGTCCAATATAACACAAAAGTTGATGTAATGCCTAAGCACCGAATTAACTCTCCTTTTCTGTTTACCATTTTCCTATTCAGTTTATGAATTTTTCTATTGATATTTTATAACAATTTCCTTATAAAATTGCTCCCTTTAGGAGATCAATCCAGAAGAGAGGTACTAGACTGGAACAAGCGGTTCAACATTATTGAAGGAATAGCTCAAGGGCTGCTTTACCTTCACAAATATTCAAGATTGAGAATAATTCATAGAGATTTGAAAGCTAGTAATGTATTGCTAGACAAAGACATGAATCCAAAGATATCAGATTTTGGCATGGCAAGAATTTTCAGGGCAAATGAAAGCGAGGCAAATACTAATAGAATTGTTGGAACATTGTAAGTATATTTCTGTTAGTCAAAGGATTTTACTAAAATGCTCATCAACTAACCATTTTTTAAAATTGTTTATGCAGTGGTTATATGTCTCCTGAGTATGCTATGAGCGGTATTTTCTCTGTGAAATCAGATGTTTATAGTTTTGGAGTTCTTATACTGGAAATTGTTAGCGGAAAAAAGAACCATAAAGTCTTTGATTATGATTGCATGCTAAACCAACTCATTCACCATGTAAGTTTGCTTTCTTTTACCTTTCAAGGTCATATTTACGTACGTATTATGCCTTTGGAATATATACAAATTTAAAGGAGTTGCTGATAAATTTTGTTATTGTAGGCATGGGACTTGTGGAAAAAGGATAATGCATTAGAACTCGTAGATCCAGCCATTCGTGAGACAGCAGCCAAAGACCAAGTATTAGCGTGCATTAATGTTGGGTTACTATGCGTTGAGCAATCACCATTTGATAGACCAACCATGTCAAATGCTTTATCTATGTTGACAAGCGAAGTTAAAATAGAATTGCCAATCCCCAAACAGCCTGCACTTTGCATTGGAGAAACTCTTCCAATGAGTATGTCTTCTATCGTGGAACAAAATCAGTCGGCAAATGGTTTGTCTGTCACCAAAATGGGGGGAAGTTGATCCCCACTTCCTTTATTTTACCAATTTTTAATACAAATTCGTAACATATTCATACAATAAGGTTAGTACAGAAAAATTTAAGTTTTATTCACTCTAATTTCAATTTGACTTGGTCATTGAGTGCGAGAAGGCCAATAATTATATACTTTCTCATTCATTTTTATTTATACATTAAACGGTTGTTGTATGTTCTAAAAGGTATGTATGTTCTGTACATTAGGATGAAACCCAAGATAAAGTATATTACATAGAAAGATTGTTTAGGCATAGGGAAGTTTTAAAGAATGTCTCTAGGTTATGTTTGGTATGAAAAATACCAAACATTAATTGTAATGTAATGTAATGTAATGAATAATATATTGATTATTTTGTTTGTTAACTCAAATTTTTTTACAATGTATTGTAATCATAATTACGTACGTAATTTTCAATACATCAGTAGATATATTTACTAATCCATAATATTTTGTAGTATTTTTCATTAAATTCATTTCTTTCAAATTAATTCATATTTTCTCAAATTCAATATTATTGTCAATTATATGAGATTGTATTTCCACCCCAATTGACAATTTAACGCCTCCAGAATCATAACTTGTATGAGTAACATTTTTCGGCGATTAGGGATGACATCGGGGTGAATAGTACTAACCGAGGGTCACCTGAACATGTAAAATTTTATTGTACCACTGGAAAATACTGTTCATGACTATGAAATTAGATAAAATAGAAGATGGAAGTAATTCTCTCGTGTGTATTTTCTTCATACAACATTTCATACATATATTTATACAACTAACAGTAAGAACAATTGATATTATTAAATTGTATAAACTGTACATGTAGTGCTTCACTTGCCCAAAATAGAAAAATATCCTATGTAAAGCTGTCAGTTGCATTAGCTCCACTTCTTATTGTCTGATGGTACTGTTGTGAAAGAATAAGAAAATGAGGGACAACCTGCTGGTGGGTTAAGAAGAGAAAGAATGAAGGAAAAAATAAAAATATTTATTCATTAACACCCCCCTCAAGCTAAGCCGATGGACTGCAAAGGCGAAGCTTGTCATAATGGGTCTTAGAAGGAGCGTAAGCCAATGGTTTTGTCATGATATCAGTAATCTGATCAAAACTCTAGAGAAATCGAATGTGAATTAAACCAAGTTTAATTTGATCACGGACAAAATGATAATCTATCTCCACCTGTTTAGTGCAAGCATGAAAGATTGGATTGAAACTTAAATAAATTGCACTAACATTGTCACACCAAAGAGTAGCAAGTTTGGATGAAGAACATCCAAGCTCACGAAGTAGAGTGACTAGCCATATGACTTCGACAGTGGTGTTTGCAAGAGATTTGTATTTACTTTTAGTAGAATATCTAGCAACTGTAAGTTGCTTTTTGGATGACCAGGAAACCAAGTTTGTACCTAAATAAATCAGATAACCACCAGTGGAACGCTTATCATCTGGACACCCAACCCAATCACTATTAGAGTAACACTAAAGAGAAAAATTAGATTTTTTGGAGATAAAAAGACCAAGAGTTCGGGTGGCATTCAAGTAGCGAAGAAGTCTCTTGCAAGCTTGCCAATGCACATCAGTAGCGCAATGCATGAATTGGGTAGGCTTATTGACACTGAAGGAGATGTCAAGTCGAGTGAGAGTAATGTATTGAAGGGCACCAATGACCTGTCTCGGCTGATGAGAGAGCCATGCCCGTTAGCTTGCTTAGATTGGGAGAAACAGCCATAAGCGTATGACGGCCTTTAGAGTCACCCATGAATGTAGCCTGAAGAACTTCATCAATATATTTGTGTTGAGACAAGAGAATACCATTAGCTACCTTGGAGATTTCAATACCAAGAAAGAAATTAATGTCTCCTAGATCTTGAACTAGAAAGGCCTTGTGAATGTGGGTTATAAACAATGACAACAACTCTGAATTTGAACAAGTGACAAGGATGTCATCCACATAAATCAAAACAAAAAGTTTAGCAGTACCTTGGTTGAAAATAAATAAAGAGTGATTTGCTTGAGAAGAATGAAAACCAAGGCTGAGTAAAAATTCAGGCAGTTGTTGAAACCAGGCCCAAAGAGTCTGCTTAAGACCATATAGTGAGCGCCGAAGTTTGCAAACATGGTTAGGATGGGAAGAATCAACAAAACCAACCGGTTGCTCCATGTATAAATCAGTATCCAGAACAACATGGAAGAATGCATTAGAAATATCCAATTGGTGAGTGAGCCAGTTATTCATAGTAGCAATAGATAAAATTGTCTGAACCGTTGTAAATTTAACTACCGAAGAAAAGGTCACCAAATAGTCAATACCTGATTGCTGGGAATAACCCTTCGCTACCGAGTGAGCCTTGTAGCATTCAACGGACCCATCAAATTTTTTCTTGATTCAAAATATCCATTTATTTCCAATGACATTTGTATCTGGTGGTCTAGGAACCAAAGTCCAGGTTTGATTTTACAATAAGGCATCAATCTCATGTTGCATAACAGCTCTCCATTTCGAGCATTTATTGGCTTGGGTAAATGTTGTGGGTTCTTTAGGGAGAGAGGTGGTGACAGCATGGGCTTGGTGGCGAGACATGGTAGAAAAACGAAGGTGCATTTTATGGGCGCGGATAGGGGAAACTGGTGGCTGGTTTGGATACTAAGTAAGGTCAACTATTATTTTGAGCCCAGAAGGTGGAGTAGGACTTGAAGAGGGAGAGGAAAAAGGACCTAAAGTGGGTGAAGAGCTAGGAGAAAGCAATGGCCGAGACAAAGGAGAAGAGCAAATGCGAGGACCAAATAGTGGTGATGGAGGGTCTTTTAAGGGAGAAGATTGTGAGATGGAAAGAGTATGAGATACTGGGAGAGTTTGAGAGAGAGGTGGCGAATATGTGGGGTTAGAGTGAGTTAAAGAAGAAGGAGAAAAGGAAGGGAAAATACCTGAAGAATCAGAGTGATCTGAGTAAGGGGAATCAGTCTAATTTACATGTAGCTAAGGAGATTGTTATACTGCCCGTGGTGATGATTGGTCAACCTTACGAAATGGGAAAATTTGAGGGTGAAATTTAACATGTTTAGCCAAGTAAATACGACCTCTCATAGGATCTAAACACCGATATGCAGCATGCAAAGGACTCTAACCAAGATAAACACATTGAGAAGATCGAAAAGAAAATTTATGTTTATTGTAAGGACGTAATAAAGGAAAGATTGCACATCCAAAAGGTTGAAAGGCCAAGTAATGAGGGTCTTTGTGAAATAATTTTTGAAAAGGAGATTTATTTTAAAGGACATCCAAAGGTAAGACATTGATCAACATGACACTTTATTCAAGTGCATGATACCAATATCTAAAGGGCATGTGGGCATAAACAAGTAAAGTAAGAGCTGTGTCAACAAGATGGTGAATTTTATGCTCAGCCGTGCCATTTTGTTCATGCGTGTAAGGACATGTAATGCGATGTTGTATACCAATTTTTTTAAAATGAGAGTGAAGTTTTTGTTATTCACCACCCTAATCGGAGTGAAAAGCACGAATTTTGGTATTAAATTGTCAATCAATGAGATTTTTGAACAATAAGAATGTAGAAAAGACATCACTTTTATTTTTCAAAAAATAGATCCATATAAAGCGAGTAAAATCATCAATAAAAATAACAAAATACTTATGACCCAAACTGGATTAAACAGGAGCAGGGCCCCAAACATCAGAAAAAATAATCTCAAAGGGACCGGAGCTAATGTGCTCTTTAGAAGCTAAAGGCACACGAGACAATTTACCTAAACGACAACTGGATCAAGGACTAAGAACATAATTAGAAATAGAAATATGACCACTTTTGACTAAAGATTGAATTTTGGATAAATTGGGATGACCAAGCTGCTGATGTCAATCATCAACACTGGACATGACAGTAGCAATGGAGGCACTTGGAGGAGCTGAACGTAGAGTGTAGATTCCATCCTCATTGGGACCTTGCATTAAGATTTTCCTGGTTTGTTGATCCTTTATTAAAAAGTATTTGGGTCAAAATTCAAAGAAACAAGAATTGTCAGAAGTAAATTTTTGAACAAATAAAAGATTTTTTGTAATACGAGGAACACACAAAATTTTGTTCAAAGAAAAATTACCATGAGAATGAGGAAGAAGACTTTTACCAGTATAGGTGATGTTCAATCCTTGACCATTGCCAACAAATAATTGTTTAGGGCCTGTGTACTCATTAGCAGTGTTTAAGATTTGAGTATGGGGAGTAATGTGATAGTTAGCAGCAGTATCCGAAAACCAGGTGATAGGGGTGGAGGTAGTTGAGGAATGTACAGTAAGAGAGTTGGGATTTGGTCCAGGGACACGAGAAAAATGAGCAAAATTCTAGTTTGTTTTGTTATATTGAGGGGGAGGGCTGGTCACGGATGTATCTTTTACGGCAGGTAAGGGTTGTATGGTTTCGATATCCACATATTTGGCAAGGATTGGAACGACCGCGAGAATTGGAATTGCTATTGGGATATCGGTAGTGGGATTGGGAAGTGGAAGGCCTTGGGCGATAAGGTGTGGTGTTTGGAGTTGGAAGAAGAGGCGATGAAGGTTTAATGGCCAGGTTTGCCATTGGTTTATGAGAGCTTTTAAGAAAAATTTCATGTGCAATTAAATGACCATGAAGTTCATAAAAACTGACCGGTTCAGGATGAAGATTAAGAGCTATAATAATAGGATGAAATTTATACTCGATATTTTCATAAATGATGGCATTAAATTCTACTGTAGTGATAGGACGACCGGCTGCACATAGTTCATCACACAAGGATTTTGCTTTATGAAGAAATTGAGAGACAGAGAGATCATTCTTCTTGAGTTCCTGCAATTCAATATGAAGTTGTAATTGTCTGTTTTGAGAGATAGAGCCAAAGGCACAAACTAAAGCAGTCCACATGGCATAAAAGGAATCAAGACCAATGACGAGAGGGAACACTTCTTTGGAAAGAGAAGAAAGTAGTCATGAGAGAAGCATTTGATCTTTCTTAAACCAAGTTTCAAAATCTGGATTTCGGACTGAAGTAATTGGTTATGTGGTGGACTAAATAGTTTTTGAGGAAGGAGGAGATGTGTCATTAATAAAACCATGGAGATTTTGATAGTTAAGCAGAGGAGTAAATTGTGTTTTCCAAGAGAGATAATTTTTGGAAGTTAATTTGATGGAGACGGAATGGGTGGAAGGAACAGCAATTTGTGGCGGAAGCATAGGAGGATGAAGGAATGAGGGCCATGATTAGATTGCAGAGTTTAGGATGGGCTATGATACCGTGTGAAATTAGATAAAATAGAAGATGGAAGTAATTCTCTAGTGTGTGTTTTCTTCATACAGCATTTCATACATATTTATACAACTAACAGCAAGAACAATTGATATTATTAAATTGTATATGTATAGATGGGCATCACGTGTACAGCTGTACATGTAGTGCTCCGCTTGCACAAAATAATGTAGTGCTCCACTTGCCCAAAATAGAAGAATATCCCGTGTAAAGCTGTCAGTTGCATCACCTCCACTTCTTATTGTCTGATGGTGTTGTGAAAGAATAAGAAAAGGAGGGACAACCCGCTGGTGGGTTAAGAAGAGAAAGAATGAAGGAAAAAATAAAAATATGTATTCATTAACAATGACGAGTCAATGATATTATTTGAGCAGAAAATAAATTAATTTGAATCACCAAAAATCAAAAATAAAAAGTAGTGAAATTATAAAAGGTTGATCAAAATTTTGATCGGGTAAAAAATATTTTTTTGGATCTAAAAAATATTTTTTTGGATCTCAGAAAATTATTCCGATCGCATGAAATCTCTTGAAATAATATAAATTAATTTTTGAAAATAAAAAATTAAATTTTGAATAAATTTAAAAAATTAGATTTCAAATCGATAATTTAATTTCGGATTCTGAAATATATCGAAACGATTCACTTGACATGTTATTTTTATAATTTTTTTAACATGCTAGTTTGTTAGAAATTAGCTAATTAGCTTGTTAAAAGCTGTTAGTCTCCGGTGGCTGATGGCTTAAAGATATTCCACCACTTCTTAAGATAAACCAAGCTATTAAGATGTCGCAACAATTAAATGAAAATTACGACAAAACGTTACAATATGTTCCAGTGAATTAATATCCAGCTGTTATAGTGTTACTGAATATTAATAGTTCAACTCATTAATAATAACATATATAAACTATAAAGCTTTTAACTCAATCAGATATACTCCATAATTTCTTTTTTCTCTTTAAAATTATTCTCTCTTGCTAAATGAACTTAACCGGTGAAATTTTCTATAAAAAAGTTTACTGAAATTATCCTTTTTTTTGGTTGCCCACAGCTTTGCCCCGATTATATCCGGATCTGATCCGGGTCGTGCACCTAGATTTTTAGCGGGTGAGTCTCCCAGCAGAAATTTTCTGAAATTCTTCTTTTTTTTTTGGTAGCCCACCCGATTAACCGGAGCTTTGGCCCAACTACATCCAGATGCAACCCGGCTCGCGCACCTGGCTTTTTGGCGGACGAGTCTCGCAATAGGAATTTTCTGCGTATGTTAGGGCTCGAACCTGAGAACTTGCTTAAGGGTAACCAAACCGCTTATCACTTGACCACTTGGATCAACCCAGTTGGTAAAATTTACTGAGATTCTATCTTTTAAATTTTATGTGATCAGAGCATTTCATATACTAAATTGTCATCATAAGCAATACTAAATTGTCACCAATTTCTTGAGCAATTTTTCGCCTTTCTTTCTTAGTAATGTTAATCTCGGCTTGTACTTCTCTCCATTTATCGGGAACCAAACCCTCTGCCTCAATTTCTACTGCGTTTTTGCTCTTGCTCTTGGGTTTAGGATTTAAATTTGAAGTCTTTGAACCAGAAGCCACATCAACAGAAGCATTGAAGCTAGAATCGAGATACGGGTCTTCAAATACGCCTTCTTCAAAGACGAGACAGTCGCCAACGACATGGTCTTCAATATCTTGGTTTGGAGCAGGGAAAGAGGAGTGAAGTGAAGGTGAAAGAGAGTATGATCTTTTGGGGTATTTTAACAATTGAATTAATGGAAGCTTAGGAGGTCTTGAGAGAATGAGAGGAGAAGGTGCTTTTGGGATTTGCGGGTTTAGCAGAGTTACGACATTTTCTTTTCTAGTCTTCAAACAAGCTCCGAATATAGAAGAGGTAGATTGTGTTTTCAACTCTTCTTCTTTCTTTCTTTCTTTCTTTTTTTTTTTTAAATCACTTGAATTGAGTTTTGAGTTTCTTGTATGGGCTGGATGTAGCCCAAAAGATAAATGGGCTCATTTTTTTAACGCAAATTAAATAGAAAAAATAACATAAATATAATATTTCTTTAAAATTATTTTTTATTTTGATAGAAAGTGTAAATCGCTATCTAAATTTTGGCAAAAAGCATAATTCAATACTTAAAGTTTAATTTGGTACAATGTCATTTATAATGTCTCAAAATTAAGATAATTTAGCTGCTAAAATGATAATTAACTCTTAAAAATTGGACACATATCACTAAAAAATTTAACAAATATATATACAATATACATTAAGTATATAGACAGTAAACACAAACAATATATAATAGGAGTTGAATATGTTAAGTGAAATACAGAAGCATTTAACCATTGTTGGCATTAGGGAATGAGTATTGGAAAGGATCAACGGGTGGTCAATAGTCGTTGGAGGTCGCGATGAAAAGGAAAAAAAACAAGTTGTATTTTTTAAAATAAAAAGTTGTACAAATGAAATTATAATTTAAAGAATGAAAAAAATGTATAATTTAAATATCATTTATAATGAAAAGATACATCTTAAATGTACAGATAAAATTATAAAATATGGAAAAATTAATGAATTGTTATAAACTAATTAAAAGACAGAAATAGTAGAATAGAGAATTTTCTCTTATTGATTGTGTATACTGAATAACCACAATAGGGTATTTATAGGCATAAAATAGAAGAGGTAGACTTCTACTAGAATAGGGAGAATGATGAGTTTGATAGTCATCCAAATATCTCATAATTATCACAACACTTCCCCTTGGATGACTATGCACTATGAATATGCCTCGTTAAAACCTTGCTAAGAAAAACCCAATGGGATAAAAACTTAGCGAAGGAAAAAGAGTACAATATTCATATGTGCTTCCCCTCAAAAATGAATCAAACTAAATCTTTTAATTGGCGCATTCCAATATTGTACACATGTTTCTTGAAAATTGAACTTGGTAGCGCCTTTGTGAACAAATCTGCTGGATTATCACTTGAGCGAACTTTGCAAACATCGATCTGTCCTTCTTTCATAAGTTCATGGGTATAGAAGAATTTTGGTGAGATATGTTTTGTTCTATCTCCTTTGATATAACCACCTTTGAGTTGTGAAATACATGCTGCATTATCCTCATACAATTTTGTTGGTTTTTCTTCCACTACCAATCCACTTATTCCCTTAATATGTTGAGTCATGGTTCTCAACCACACACATTCACGACTTGCTTCATGGATGGCTAATATTTCTGAATGATTTGAGGAAGTGGCAGTGATTGTTTGCTTAATAGATCGCCAAGAAATAGCAGTGTCACCATATGTGAAGACATAACCTGTTTGTGATCGAGCTTTATGAGGATCTGATAGATATCCAGCATCAGCATATCCTGTCAATTCTGAATTTACTCCTTTTGGAAAAATAAACCCATGTTAGAAGTGCCACGAAGATAACGTAAAACATGTTTTACACCATTCCAGTGCCTTCGAGTTGGTACAGAACTAAATCGTGCTAGCAAATTAACTGCAAAAACTATATCTGGTCTAGTGCTATTTGCAAGATATAAAAGTGCACCTATTGCACTAAGATATGGTACTTCAGGACCAAAAATCTCTTCGTTATCTTCTTTTGGACGAAAAGGATCTTTCTTGACATCAAGAGAGCGAACAACCATTGGAATGCTCAATGGATAAGACTTATCCATATAAAATTGTTTCAAGATTTTCTCTATATAAGATGACTGATGTATAAGAATTCCTTTTGGCAAATATTCAACTTGAAACCCAAGACAAAATTTTGTTTTTCCAAGGTCTTTCATTTCAAATTCCTTTTTCAAATATTCTGCAGTAATAGAGATCTCTTCTGGAGTTCCCACTATGTTTAAGTCATCAACATAAACTGCAACTATAGCAAATCCTAAATTTATCTTCTTGATAAAAACGCATGGACAAATTGAATTATTCTCATACCCATTTTTCACTAGGTACTCACTTAAACGATTGTACCACATGCGTCCAGATTGCTTTAATCCATACAAAGATCTTTGGAGTTTAATCGAGTACATTTGTCGAGGTTTTGAATTATATGCTTCAGGCATCTTAAATCCTTCAGGGATTTTCATATATATGTCATTATCTAACGATCCATATAAATAAGCTGTCACCACATCCATTAGATGTATATCAAGCCCTTCAGAGGCAGTCAAACCAATCAAAAATCTAAACGTGATTCCATCCATGACTGGAGAATACGTTTCTTCATAATCTATACCAGGTCTTTGTGAGAAACCTTGTGCAACAAGTCGTGCTTTGTATCTCATAATTTCATTTAACTCATTTCTTTTACGGACAAAAACCCATTTATATCCAAGTTTTGCAACTGGATTATATTTTACCAAAATAAAGATGATTGAATCTAATTATATGCACCGGAAGTGCTCAGATCCTAAAAATTTTATACTTTGGCATGATCGTCTTGGTCATCCAGGCTCAACCATGATATGACGTATTATCGAAACTACAAATGGACATGGATTAAAGGATCGCAAAATTCTTTTATCTAATGATTTTTCTTATAGTTCTTGTGCACAAGGTAAATTGATTGTAAGACCTTCACCATCTAAATTACATTTGGAGTCTCCTGTTTTTCTTCAAAGGATACATGGAGATATTTGTGGCCCAATTCATCCCCCTTGTGGACCATTTCGATATTTTATGGTTTTGATTGATGCCTCAACTCGATGGTCACATGTATGTTTACTTTCTACTCGTAATATTGCTTTTGCTAAACTTCTTGCTCAAATTATAAAGTTAAGGTCTAGTTTTCCTGATCATCCTATCAAGACAGTTCGTTTAGATAATGCATGTGAGTTTTCTTCAAAAGTATTTTATGAACCAATCAAAAATCTAAACGTGATTCCATCCATGACTGGAGAATACGTTTCTTCATAATCTATACCAGGTCTTTGTGAGAAACCTTGTGCAACAAGTCGTGCTTTGTATCTCATAATTTCATTTAACTCATTTCTTTTACGGACAAAAACCCATTTATATCCAACAGGTTTGACATCTTCTGGTGTCTGGACTACTGGTCCAAATACTTTACGCTTAGCTAATGAATCTAGCTCAGCTTGAATTGCTTCTTTCCATTTGAGCCAATCACTTCGATGTCGACATTCTTCTATAGTTTGAGGCTCATGCTCACTATCATTAATTATTTCATAAGCAACCGCATATGCAAACACATTATCAATAACTATGTCTTCTCTATCCCACATATTTCCAGATTTTAATGAGATCTCATAATTTTTCGGTACCGAAACCACTTCTGGGGTTGCTTCTTTGGAAATATGAAATTGTTGATATGTGTTATTTTTACACATCTAATGGAAACGTATTATAAACTAAGTAAAGGAAAGACAGAAATAGTAGAATATAGAATTTTTTATTATTGATTGTGTATACTGAATAACCACAATAGGGTATTTATAGGCACAAAATAGAAGAGGTAGACTTCTACTAGAATAGGGAGAATGATGAGTTTGATAGTCATCCAAATATCTCATAATTATCACAACACTTCCCCTTGGATGACTATGCACTATGAATATGCCTCGTTAAAACCTTGCTAAGAAAAACCCAATGGGATAAAAACTTAGCGAAGGAAAAAGAGTACAATATTCATATGTGCTTCCCCTCAAAAATGAATCAAACTAAATCTTTTAATTGGCGCATTCCAATATTGTACACATGTTTCTTGAAAATTGAACTTGGTAGCGCCTTTGTGAACAAATCTGCTGGATTATCACTTGAGCGAACTTTGCAAACATCGATCTGTCCTTCTTTCATAAGTTCATGGGTATAGAAGAATTTTGGTGAGATATGTTTTGTTCTATCTCCTTTGATATAACCACCTTTGAGTTGTGAAATACATGCTGCATTATCCTCATACAATTTTGTTGGTTTTTCTTCCACTACCAATCCACTTGTTCCTTTAATATGTTGAGTCATGGTTCTCAACCACACACATTCACGACTTGCTTCATGGATGGCTAATATTTCTGAATGATTTGAGGAAGTGGCAGTGATTGTTTGCTTAACAGATCGCCAAGAAATAGCAGTGTCACCATATGTGAAGACATAACCTGTTTGTGATCGAGCTTTATGAGGATCTGATAGATATCCAGCATCAGCATACCCTGTCAATTCTGAATTTACTCCTTTTGGAAAAAATAAACCCATGTCAGAAGTGCCACGAAGATAACGTAAAACATGTTTTACACCATTCCAGTGCCTTCGAGTTGGTGCAGAACTAAATCGTGCTAGCAAATTAACTGCAAAAACTATATCTGGTCTAGTGCTATTTGCAAGATATAAAAGTGCACCCATTGCACTAAGATATGGTACTTCAGGACCAAGAATCTCTTCGTTATCTTCTTTTGGACGAAAAGGATCTTTCTTGACATCAAGAGAGCGAACAACCATTGGAATGCTCAATGGATAAGACTTATCCATATAAAATTGTTTCAAGATTTTCTCTATATAAGACGACTGATGTATAAGAATTCCTTTTGGCAAATATTCAACTTGAAACCCAAGACAAAATTTTGTTTTTCCAAGGTCTTTCATTTCAAATTCATTTTTCAAATATTTTGCAGTAATAGAGATCTCTTCTGGAGTCCCCACTATGTTTAAGTCATCAACATAAACTGCAACTATAGCAAATCCTAAATTTATCTTCTTGATAAAAACGCATGGACAAATTGAATTATTCTCATACCTATTTTTCACTAGGTACTCACTTAAACGATTGTACCACATACGTCCAGATTGCTTTAATCCATACAAAGATCTTTGGAGTTTAATCGAGTATATTTGTCGAGGTTTTGAATTATATGCTTCAGGCATCTTAAATCCTTCAGGGATTTTCATATATATGTCATTATCTAACGATCCATATAAATAAGCTGTCACCACATCCATTAGATGTATATCAAGCCCTTCAGAGGCAGTCAAACCAATCAAAAATCTAAACGTGATTCCATCCATGACTGGAGAATACGTTTCTTCATAATCTATACCAGGTCTTTGTGAGAAACCTTGTGCAACAAGTCGTGCTTTGTATCTCATAATTTCATTTAACTCATTTCTTTTACGGACAAAAACCCATTTATATCCAACAGGTTTGACATCTTCTGGTGTCTGGACTACTGGTCCAAATACTTTACGCTTAGCTAATGAATCTAGCTCAGCTTGAATTGCTTCTTTCCATTTGAGCCAATCACTTCGATGTCGACATTCTTCTATAGTTTGAGGCTCATGCTCACTATCATTAATTATTTCATAAGCAACCGCATATGCAAACACATTATCAATAAACTATGTCTTCTCTATCCCACATATTTCCAGATTTTAATGAAATCTCATAATTTTTCGGTACCGAAACCACTTCTGGGGTTGCTTCTTTGGAAATATGAAATTGTTGATATGTGTTATTTTTAGCCCCTTCTTGAGCATCATTTTGAATATTTTTCAATTCCCTTTTCTTTCGAGGAACAATATCTTTTGCACCAATAGGTCTACCACGCTTCTGGCGTATGTTAGATTCATTGGCTACTGTACCTACCGGTAATCCTTCAGGGATAATCAATCTTGCAGGTACATTGGCAGCCGGAATATGAGATTTAGTGACCTTTTGGGTGTCTGTGAAGATATCTGGTAATTGATTTGCAGCATTCTGCAAATTTATTATTCTTTGAACTTCAAATTCACATTGATTTGTGCGTGTATCATAACTGGACAAGGTTGGAGTGTTCCAACTAATTTCTTGTGCTTTTGGCCCTTTACCTGTATCTTCCCCTAACTGAGGGAAAACTGATTCATCAAATTGACAATCTAAAAATCTTGCTCTAAAAAGGTCACCAGTTAAAGGTTCTAGATACCTAATGATAGAAGGAGAATCAAAACCAACATATATACCAAGACGTCGTTGGGGACCCATTTTAGTTCGTTGAGGAGGGGCAATAGGAACATAAACAGCACAACCAAAAATTCTAAGATGAGATATATTAGGTTGTTGATCAAAAACAAGTTGCAAAGGTGAAAATTTCTGATATGTGGATGGTCTTATACGAACTAAAGATGCAGCATGAACAATTGCATGTCCCCAAGCAGATGCAGGAAGTTGTGACTTCATAAGCATAGGTCTAGCAATAAATTGTAATCGCTTAATAAAAGATTCAGCTAAACCATTTTGAGTATGAACATGTGCAACAGAATGCTCGACACTAATCCCAATTGACATGCAAAAATCATAAAATGCTTTTGAAGAAAACTCACATGCATTATCTAAACGAACTGTCTTGATAGGATGATCAGGAAAACTAGACCTTAACTTTATAATTTGAGCAAGAAGTTTAGCAAAAGCAATATTATGAGTAGAAAGTAAACATACATGTGACCATCGAGTTGAGGCATCAATCAAAACCATGAAATATCGAAATGGTCCACAAGGGGGATGAATTGGGCCACAAATATCTCCATGTATCCTTTGAAGAAAAACAGGAGACTCCAAATGTAGTTTAGATGGTGAAGGTCTTACAATCAATTTACCTTGTGCACAAGAACTACAAGAAAAATCATTAGATAAAAGAATTTTACGATCCTTTAATCCATGTCCATTTGTATTTTCGATAATACGTCGCATCATGGTTGATCCTGGATGACCAAGACGATCATGCCAAAGTATAAAATGTTTAGGATCTGAGCACTTCCGGTGCATATAATTAGATTCAATCATCTTTATTTTGGTAAAATATAATCCAGTTGCAAAACTTGGAAACTTCTCTAATATGAACTTCTGGTTCAATTTCATAGAAGTTATACATAAATATTCAACAGTTCCTTCATTTATAGTTTCAATATGATAACCATTGTGACGTATATCTTTAAAACTTAGTAGATTTCTTCGGGATCTACTAGAATATAATGCACCATCAATGTATAATGGTGTTCCATTTAGGAACATAAGATGGACTCTGCCAGAGCCTTCAACTACATTTATTGAACCAGATATTGTATTAACATTAATTTCAGCTAATGTTAATTGTAAAAAATAATTTTTGTTACGAAGAATTGTGTGAGTTGTGCCACTGTCCACTAAACATATGTCGTCCTCCATAATATCAATTTTATATGATGATCGTTAAATCTTGTAAATTAAAATTCTTGATTCCTTCGAGCCGGGTTGTCGTAAACCACCGACTTCCAATAATCGATAGAGGCTATCGTGCTGATAACGTATTTTGATAGATTTTTAGATTGTCAATTTGATGAATCAATTTTCCCTCAGTTAGGGGAAGATACAGGTAAAGGGCCAAAAGCACAAGAAATTAGTTGGAACACTCCAACCTTGTCCAATTATGATACACGCACAAATCAATGTGAACTTGAAGTTCAAAGAATAATAAATTTGCAGAATGCTGCAAATCAATTACCAGATATCTTCACAGACACCCAAAAGGTCACTAAATCTCATATTCCGGCTGCCAATGAGGATCTGATAGATATCCAGCATCAGCATACCCTGTCAATTCTGAATTTACTCCTTTTGGAAAAAATAAACCCATGTCAGAAGTGCCACGAAGATAACGTAAAACATGTTTTACACCATTCCAGTGCCTTCGAGTTGGGGCAGAACTAAATCTTGCTAGCAAATTAACTGCAAAAACTATATCTGGTCTAGTGCTATTTGCAAGATATAAAAGTGCACCTATTGCACTAAGATATGGTACTTCAGGACCAAGAATCTCTTCGTTATCTTCTTTTGGACGAAAAGGATCTTTCTTGACATCAAGAGAGCGAACAACCATTGGAATGCTCAATGGATAATCCAGCAGATTTGTTCACAAAGGCCCTACCAAGTTCAATTTTCAAGAAACATGTGTACAATATTGGAATGCGCCAATTAAAGGATTTAGTTTGATTCATTTTTTGAGGGGAAGCACATATGAATATTGTACTCTTTTTCCTTCGCTAAGTTTTTATCCCACTGGGTTTTTCTTAGCAAGGTTTTAACGAGGCATATTCATAGTGCATAGTCATCCAAGGGGAAGTATTGTGATAATTATGAGATATTTGGATGACTATCAAACTCATCATTCTCCCTATTCTAGTAGAAGTCTACCTCTTCTATTTTGTGCCTATAAATACCCTATTGTGGTTATTCAGTATACACAATCAATAATAGAAAATTCTCTATTCTACTATTTCTAAAAAAAAAAAAATTATTTCTTACAATTAACATTAGCTGAAATTAATGTTAATACAATATCTGGTTCAACAAATGTAGTTGAAGGCTCTGGCAGAGTCCATCTTATGTTCCCAAATGGAACACCATTATACATTGATGGTGCGTTATATTCTAGTAGATCTCGAAGAAATCTACTAAGTTTTAAAGATATACGTCACAATGGTTATCATATTGAAACTATAAATGAAGGAACTGTTGAATATTTATATATAACTTCTATGAAATTGAACCAGAAGTTCATATTAGAGAAGTTTCCAAGTTTTGCAACTGGATTATATTTTACCAAAATAAAGATGATTGAATCTAATTATATGCACCGGAAGTGCTCAGATCCTAAAAATTTTATACTTTGGCATGATCGTCTTGGTCATCCAGGCTCAACCATGATGCGACGTATTATCGAAAATACAAATGGACATGGATTAAAGGATCGCAAAATTCTTTTATCTAATGATTTTTCATGTAGTTCTTGTGCACAAGGTAAATTGATTGTAAGACCTTCACCATCTAAACTACATTTGGAGTCTCCTGTTTTTCTTCAAAGGATACATGGAGATATTTGTGGCCCAATTCATCCCCCTTGTGGACCATTTCGATATTTCATGGTTTTGATTGATGCCTCAACTCGATGGTCACATGTATGTTTACTTTCTACTCATAATATTGCTTTTGCTAAACTTCTTGCTCAAATTATAAAGTTAAGGTCTAGTTTTCCTGATCATCCTATCAAGATAGTTCGTTTAGATAATGCATGTGAGTTTTCTTCAAAAGCATTTTATGATTTTTGCATGTCAATTGGGATTAGTGTCGAGCATTCTGTTGCACATGTTCATACTCAAAATGGTTTAGCTGAATCTTTTATTAAGCGATTACAATTTATTGCTAGACCTATGCTTATGAAGTCACAACTTCCTGCATCTGCTTGGGGACATGTAATTGTTCATGCTGCATCTTTAGTTCGTATAAGACCATCCACATATCAGAAATTTTCACCTTTGCAACTTGTTTTTAATCAACAACCTAATATATCTCATCTTAGAATTTTTGGTTGTGCTGTTTATGTTCCTATTGCCCCTCCTCAACGAACTAAAATGGGTCCCCAACGACGTCTTGGTATATATGTTGGTTTTGATTCTCCTTCTATCATTAGGTATCTAGAACCTTTAACTGGTGACCTTTTTTAGAGTAAGATTTTTAGATTGTCAATTTGATGAATCAATTTTCCCTCAGTTAGGGGAAGATACAGGTAAAGGGCCAAAAGCACAAGAAATTAGTTGGAACACTCCAACCTTGTCCAGTTATGATACACGCACAAATCAATGTGAACTTGAAGTTCAAAGAATAATAAATTTGCAGAATGCTGCAAATCAATTACCAGATATCTTCACAGACACCCAAAAGGTCACTAAATCTCATATTCCGGCTGCCAATGTACCTGCAAGATTGATTATCCCTGAAGGATTACCGGTAGGTACAGTAGCCAATGAATCTAACATACGCCAGAAGCGTGGTAGACCTATTGGTGCAAAAGATATTGTTCCTCGAAAGAAAAGGGAATTGAAAAATATTCAAAATGATGCTCAAGAAGGGGCTAAAAATAACACATATCAACAATTTCATATTTCCAAAGAAGCAACCCCAGAAGTGGTTTCGGTACCGAAAAATTATGAGATCTCATTAAAATCTGGAAATATGTAGAATAGAGAATTTTCTATTATTGATTGTGTATACTGAATAACCACAATAGGGTATTTATAGGCACAAAATAGAAGAGGTAGACTTCTACTAGAATAGGGAGAATGATGAGTTTGATAGTCATCCAAATATCTCATAATTATCACAATACTTCCCCTTGGATGACTATGCACTATGAATATGCCTCATTAAAACCTTGCTAAGAAAAACCCAGTGGGATAAAAACTTAGCGAAGGAAAAAGAGTACAATATTCATATGTGCTTCCCCTCAAAAATGAATCAAACTAAATCTTTTAATTGAGCATTCCAATGGTTGTTCGCTCTCTTGATGTCAAGAAAGATCCTTTTCGTCCAAAAGAAGATAACGAAGAGATTCTTGGTCCTGAAGTACCATATCTTAGTGCAATAGGTGCACTTTTATATCTTGCAAATAGCACTAGACCAGATATAGTTTTTGCAGTTAATTTGCTAGCAAGATTTAGTTCTGCACCAACTCGAAGGCACTGGAATGGTGTAAAACATGTTTTACGTTATCTTCGTGGCACTTCTGACCTGGGTTTATTTTTCCAAAAGGAGTAAATTCAGAATTGACAGGGTATGCTGATGCTGGATATCTATCAGATCCTCATAAAGCTCGATCACAAACAGGTTATGTCTTCACATATGGTGACACTGCTATTTCTTGGCGATCTGTTAAGCAAACAATCACTGCCACTTCCTCAAATCATTCAGAAATATTAGCCATCCATGAAGCAAGTCGTGAATGTGTGTGGTTGAGAACCATGACTCAACATATTAAGGGAAAAAGTGGATTGGTAGTGGAAGAAAAACCAACAAAATTGTATGAGGATAATGCAGCATGTATTTCACAACTCAAAGGTGGTTATATCAAAGGAGATAGAACAAAACATATCTCACCAAAATTCTTCTATACCCATGAACTTATGAAAAAAGGACAGATCGATGTTTGCAAAGTTCGCTCAAGTGATAATCCAGCAGATTTGTTCACAAAGGCGCTACCAAGTTCAATTTTCAAGAAACATGTGTACAATATTGGAATGCGCCAATTAAAAGATTTAGTTTGATTCATTTTTGAGGGGAAGCACATATGAATATTGTACTCTTTTTCCTTCGCTAAGTTTTTATCCCACTGGGTGTGACGTATATCTTTAAAACTTAGTAGATTTTTTCGGGATCTACTAGAATATAACGCACCATCAATGTATAATGGTGTTCCATTTGGGAACATAAGATGGACTCTGCCAGAGCCTTCAACTACATTTGTTGAACCAGATATTGTATTAACATTAATTTCAGCTAATGTTAATTGTAAGAAATAATTTTTGTTACGAAGAATTGTGTGAGTTGTGCCACTGTCCACTAAACATATGTCGTCCTCCATAATATCAATTTTATATGATGATCTAGTAACAAAAAAACATTTATTTAATAACAAGAAGAAAAAAAATGATAACAAATAAGAAATGCTTTAAGAATTACTTATTAAATTATTTCAAAGGACGAATGGGTCTTTAACAGTGAGAGATTCAGTTTTCAATTCTTCGTGTAAATGGTGTCGAAGGAAAATCATTGCCTTAGCGCGATCCTGCAGGGATGCGGTATTTCCTTCATTTATTGAATCTCCAAGATTCATAGCATTGAGGTGAATCTCAGCATCAAGTACCCATGAAAGATAATTTCTTCCAGAAATATTAAGGGCAATAAAATCAAGCTTCGCAAGGTTCGACATTGTAAATACACTACACTTAAAAAAAATTAAAATTAGGCTATAAATAAATTGTCAAAAATTAATAAATAAAATTAAATCACACAAAATTAACAAATATGTGCACAATATTATTTTATGCAAATATTATTAATTTGTTATAGGCATAATTATGACCAACCCTTTATAATATTTGTTTTCAATTAAGGGCATTCAATTTTGATAATTAAAAGCACACGAAATAAAAAAAAATATAAAAACAAACAAAATAAAAGGTAACATATAAAATAAAAAAAAAAATAAACCAACTTTATGTTTGTCTTCACGGAACCAAAAACAAAAGAAGAGAAAAATAATAGTAAATAAATAAAAATCATCCACAATATACAGAGATAGGACCCCACGCAGTGTACCCAAAATCATAATAATGAGAGAAAAATTAAATTAATTATTATGATAATCCGCGTATATAAACATAATATTTCTCAATAATCGTTGAAAACAATTATTAATTAAAATCAAAACAATAACAATACTAATTAATAATAATATTCAACGATATTTGTTCATAATAATTATAATAATCAATAACAGTAGAGATTAGTTCAATGGTATTTGGGTTCAGATGATAATCGTTCACAATAATTAAAATCATATAAGTAAAAGTAAAAAAAAACTGAATTAAGGTAAATAATAAACTTTCACGTTATTTTGAGATAATTTACCGCTAAATCTTGTAAATTAAGATTCTTGATTCCTTCGAGCCGGGTTGTCGTAAACCACCGACTTCCAATAATCAATAGAGGCTATCGTGCTGATAACGTGTTATAAACTAATTAAAAGACAGAAATAGTAGAATAGAGAATTTTCTCTTATTGATTGTATATACTGAATAACCACAATAGGGTATTTATAGGCACAAAATAGAAGAGATAGACTTCTACTAGAATAGGAAGAATGATGAGTTTGATAGTCATCCAAATATCTTATAATTATCACAACATGAATTTATTAAAATATATTTTTGAACTTTTTAGATAAAAATAGTGATAATGGTAATATTGACATGGACAATTTAACTTTTTGATAATAAATTTAATCTATCCGTTGTTTATGCAAAAAATACGAACAATTTTGCATAGAAGGCCACATTCAATTTGAGAAGGATAATAACTTTTATTTGGAAAAATAACAACCTACAAATTGAGAATGAAAATTTTATATAATAAAAATTTAAATTGTATTCAGTTTTAATTAAATAAAAATAAAATAAAATAACAAGTTTAGACTTAAAAAATATAAAATTGGAATCGGTCAATCAGATTTATAAAAATACAAATAAAATTTTAATAAAAAAATTAAATTAATCTAATATTAACAATTTTATATTTTAATTTATTGAAAAAAATAATAAATACAAAAATAAATTCTAATTATAGCAATTTGAGAATTATTGTGGGGAATATTGCAAAAAAAAAAAAAAAGAAAATGAAAAAAATTGCACAGAAAAATTGAAAACACAAGAATCGAAAGTGAGAAGAAAAAAGGTAAGATGAGAAAAAAATAGGAAATTTTTTAAAGATAATGCATTAGGCAAAAATAATTGGTTATTCGGAATGTTTTTAAAATTATTTGAGAAACTGAAGTCTTTTTCAATTTCCCAACACAGTGTTGTGAAGTCTAACCGTAGATCCATGATGCAAGAGATCAAATGCCGTGACATCTTACTGCAGAAATGGAAATGTGATATTTACTGTGCAAATATTCTGCCTTAAGCAAATTTGCTTATTTCATTGCTAAAAAACTTGCATGATATTTTTATGATAAAATATAAAGTGGTGATGAAGAGGATTTTCTAGTAGAGATCATCAACAAGGTGAATGTCTTTAGATTCTAATATTTTCTATTCTTGGAATTTTCTCTTTTTAATTTACTTAACTTCTATGCGTAATAAGATATATAGAATTTACAATAAATAAATAAATAAATAAATAAATAAATAAACAAAATAAAATAAAACTGTTTCTCCATTTAATCGCTGGATTTATATTAATGAATGAATTTGGATTCATGGATGCATGCCCATTGCAGCCAATTGAAATAATACAGCATTTTTTTATTTTATTTTAAAGTTTCGTGCATAATTTTTTTTTGCATGGTACCATATTGATTGACTGCCTCCATTATGTTGTTGCTAGCAAATACCACTATTTTTTGTTTTGGATCTTTCATCATTCTCGCAGGAGATCTGGATCCATTTTTTTCCGATCCTTCGATAAAAAGACACAGTTAAAATCATAATAATTTTCTACGTTAACAAAAAATTGAAAGATGATTTTTCTAGAAACTTTAGGTAGTCTCTTTCATATCTTTTTACTCGTTTTTGAATCTTGGATTCTATACTGGCCAAGCTTATTCTTACCGAGCATGCATTGTGCAGAATATTTGTATGATATATATCACATTTTCATTTTCGCAGCAAGATACAGCGGCATATTTGATCTCCTGCATCGTGCATCCATAATCAGATTCCGAAATACTGTATTGTAGAGTTGAAAAAAATTTAATTTTTTCAAATAATTTTGAAAACACTTCAAATATCTAATTATTTTAACCAATGCATTATTATTAAAAAAAAGTCATTAAAAATAGAATGAAATTTCTATTTTTGAATAAATTGACGATAATTTCAAATAATTTAAATGGAGAAAATAAAAGATTTTGAATTCAAAAATGAAAAGCGGTTGTTCCTATTAAACTGAATTAAAAATTTATAAAAACTCAATGCAATATATGTAAAAAATAAAAGATTTAATAAAATAATAAAATATTGTGATTCAAGAATCCAAAAATTCTTCTTACCTAAACATCTCATCTAGGAAAAATAGAGTCAATTTTACCCATAATCATTGAACTTAGATCTTATTACTAAAAAATAACTGATTTATTTTTTTTAACAAAAATGTTATTGAACTTAGTACCTTTTTGCATAAAAGTCATGTTCACTGGTTTTCGATAATTATCTTGGCCGGAATGATGCCATGGCATGCCACGTCAGAAGCTACTTGTTGGAATGATGACGTGGCATACAATGTCAGCCGTCACGTCACGTGAAAATGCATGTCAGCTGCCATGTTACCTATTGAAATAAACAAATGAGAAAATGACACATGTCAACCCATTTGCTTTAACCAAATTTAAATTGAGTCATCCATCCAAATTGGGTCTTACTATGGTGATGGCTTCCTGTAGATCGAGATATTTGAGGTGCCTTCTCTTATTAGGCTATGATAAGTAAAGGAAGCCCACAAATAACAAATGTAGCCCATCATAACAGAAACACACATTCTGTTCTCCTTATTCTTCCTCTCTCGTTTTTTGCTCTGTAACTAACTTTAATTGCTGGTTTCTTTTTGGTTCAGCTGAGTAGTATCGTTGTAACATAATTCAGCCATCATGCCAACTATACAGATCGGATGGTAGTGGATTTTTCTTTCTTAGTATAAATATTGCTTGATGTATTTCTTTTCCCTTAAGATGAATAAGAATTCATTTTCAAATTATTTACAAGCTGTTCATGGTATCAAAGCAGTGTTAAATCCATCGTTGTGATTGCTAACCAGATCGAAAATCGATCATGACGGAAGATGATAACAAGCATGAAGATCAATATCTCCAGCTTCACCATTCAGATCATCCTGGTATGTCATTGGTTAGTGCACCTCTTACTGGAACTAACTTCCTTTCCTGGAGTCGCTCAATTCATATCTCCTTATATGCTAAAGATAAAATGGGTTTTGTGGATGGTGAGTATAAAATGCCCAAGAAAACAGATCTTACGTTTAAGCAATGGAAGAAAATAAATAGCATGGTGTTAGCATAGATTCTCAACTCTATTTCTAAAGAATTTTCTGAAGCTTTTACATATGCCCCTACAACCAAACAATTATGGGATGACATTCATGATCGATTTGGAGAAAGTAATGGGCCACTAATTTACCAAATCAAGCAAGAGCTTAATAACTTGAGGCAAGAGAATATGAGCACATGTAATTATTTCACTATGATGAAGAGGCTGTGGAAAGATTTAAGTGCCTTGAATCCATTGCCTACTTGTAATTGTGGTGCAGATTTGCAGTGTTCTTGTGGTGTTTTTGCAAAGATTGAAGCAGTAGATAATGTTGATAAGGTGATACAGTTTTTCATGGATCTCAATGAAGGCTATGACCATGTTCGTAACCAGATATTGATCCTAGAATCCCTACCAAGCATTAATAAGGTCTATTCTATGGTACAACGGGTTGAGAAGCAAAAAAAAGTACAGACCAATGTTTTCAATCCAATGGAGGCTAGTGCCATGATGGTTGCTAATCTCAATACAAACTCTAAGTTCAATTCAAAAAGGGATGCTCACAATGATAAGAAGAATGCCAACGGAAAGCAAGATAAACAGTGTGAGCACTGCAATAGAAAAGGTCACTAGAAGAGTGAATGCTTCAAGCTTAATGGTTATCTTGACTGGTTCAAAGGAAATAATTAGATTGAGAAGGGCTCTCCTAGAATAACTACTCACATCTTCGAGACACCTTTTGACTCAGATGAAGACAAGTCTCTTATTAAAAAAATCAGAGCAAGAATATGACATTGCTCATATCGTGCAAAGAGAGTTAAGCAAGCTGCTGAAAGACAAACATCCAGCTGATCTTAAGCAAGTCAATCTTGCCCATTTCAATGACTTTGTAGGTATGATTTCACCACTAGCTCTTGTATCTGTAGATTCTATACATTCTGGTTGTTGGATTATTGATACAAGGGCCACAAACCATATGTGTTCTTCATTGGCTGATTTCACCCAACCCAAACCTGTAACCGAAATCACCTTAGTATATCTACCTGATGGTTCTGTCAAATTGGTCCAAAATACTGGTGATATCCATATGCATTACTGAGTTATCCTCACTGATGCACTTTATGTACCAGATTTCAAATTTAATCTCTTATTTGTTCAAAAGCTGTCAATTACCTATCTGTTGAACTTTTCTTTTTATCCTACATTTTGTCATGCAGGACCTATGAAATGGGCACACAGTAGCAATGGGTAGATGTGTAGATAGCCTTTATGTATTGAACTCATCATCTTTTATACCTTATGTAATCAAGTCAGTCATTGACAAAGGGATGAACCACTTAGCTTCATTCTTCAATACTTGTAATAACACAATTCATATCAATGAAACCAACTTTTCTTTATGGCACAAAAGACTTGATCATAGTTCATTTGATGCTTTGAAACATATAAATCATCTTAAAGTTGTCAAGACAGACTTAATTACTCCTTGTCCCATTTGTCCCATAGCCAAACAAACGAGAAATCCATTTCCCATCAGTAAAATTACAAGTACTAAAGCTTTCCATTTATTACACATTGATTTATTGGGACCTTATAAACATGTTACCCTATCTGGAGCTAGATATTTCATGACAATTGTTGATGATTTTAGTCGAACCACATGGACTTTTATTCTTCAAAACAAAGCCCAAGTTCCTAGCCTATTTACACAATTTCTCTCCATGATTCATAATCAATTCAATCATTCTATTCACATCATCCAAACAGATAATGGTTCTGAATTTTTAAGTCACGAGTTTCAAAACATTCTGACCTCTAAGGGTATCTTACATCATAAGACTTGTGTCTATACCCCTCAACAAAATGGGGTTGTTGAAAGGAAACATCATCATTTACTCCAAGTGGCAAGATCTCTTATCTTCCAATCTAATCTACCACTTTCTTTTTGGGGGGAAGCTATTCTGTTGGGTACTTACATAGACAATATTTTACCTAGTTCCTTGTTGAATTGACACATGCCACATGAGCTTCTTCATGGAGTCTCCCCTTTCTATGATAAACTAAGATGCTTTGGTTGTCTTTGTTATGCTGTCAATCATCACCCTTCCAAAGATAAATTTTCACCTCGATCTCATCCTCGTGTCTTTCTTGGTTTTAATCTAGGAACAAAGGGGTACAAATTATACAATTTATCCATTAAAACTTTCCAGGTCAGTAGGGATGTCATCTTCCATGAAAACATTTTTCCTTTCCATGATTCCACATCTTAATCAACCATTCGACTACCAAACTTACCTGTACACACAAATCTGTCCTATCCCATTCCACATTTAAATATCTCAGACAATTCTCAACCTACCCTTGTTTCATCTGAAGTTTCTCCTTCTCTTAGCTTATCTGAAATCTCCTCCATTTCAGATTTAAATACTTCAGCCCCAAGTAGAAATCCAAGAACTAAATGTGCTCCCACTTGGATGAAAGATTATGTTACATGTACCACTAGTTCTCAACACATTCCACCAGCCTACCCTTACATGAAAACTCAAGGCTTAAATAAAGAATACATATCTTTTATGGTCAATGTATCAATAGTTAAAGAACCTACATGTTATAGAGAGGCTGCTACTAGTAAAGAATGGGTAAATGCTATGGAGTAAGAACTTACAGCTTTGGAGAATAATGATACATGGGAACTTGTCTCTTTACCCAAAGGAAAAGAGGCCATAAGATGCAAGTGGGTATATAAGGTGAAGTTACAACCTAATGGAAAGGTAGAAAGGTATAAGGCTAGATTAATAGCCAAGAGTAATTTTCAAATTCCCGAAATTGATTATACATAATCCTTTTCTCCTGTTGCCAAATTGGTTATAGTGAGACTATTATTGCCCTTGCAACCATGCACAACCGGTCTTTACATCAACTTGATATTAACAATGCGTTCTTAAATGGGTATATTTTTTAAGAAATCTACATGAAACCACTAGAGAGTTATTTTAAAGCTAAAGAAGGTGAAGTCTATAAGTTGAATAGGTCTCTTTGTGGCCTTAAACAAGGCTCAAGACAATGGAATTTAGAGTTTACAAAGAAACTCACTGCCTTTGGTTTCCAGCAATTAGATCATGACTACTGTTTATTTGTCAAAAGGACTTCTATACTTCTACTCTCATGCTTCTAGTTTATGTTGATAATGTGTTGTTGACGGTGATTCTGATATTGAAATTGCACATGCTAAACAATTTCTTCACCAGCAATTCACAATCAAAGATTTGGGGTAAGCAAGATATTTCTTAGGCATTGAGATAGCTCGGTCTTCCACAGGAACTTATCTCAACCAAAGAAAATACATACTTGATCTTTTACAAGATGCAGGCATTACTGGTGCTAAGCCGATAGTTGTTCCCACCTAAAAAGGGTTAAAATTTGTTGCAAATGATGGTCCATTATATACAGATGTTGATCAATATATTGGCAGGCTCTTATATCTTAATCTTACTCACCCCGACATCACATATATATGTTACACAACAATAGAGTCAATTTTTCTCTTGATCATGTACCACTCACTGGAAGGTCGTTCTTCATTTACTAAAATATCTTAAAGGTTATCCCGCTCATGGTTTGTTTTATCCCTCAAATTCTGCTCAGCTTAGAGCATATTATAATGCTGATTGGGCCTCATGTCTGAACAGTAGAAGATTTTTAACCAGCTATTGTTTTTTTCTAGGAGACGCACTTATATCTTGGAAGACAAAGAAACAAACAACCATTTCATGCAGCTCTACTGAGTCTGAATATCGCAACATAAGCACTACAGTCAGGGAGATTCAATGGATCACCTACTTGATAAATGACTTACAACTTCTAGTCACTACTCCGATCCGTCTATACTGTGATAACCAGGCGGCACTTCACATTACAGCCAATCCAGTGTTTCATGAACGCACAAAACACCTTGAAATTGATTGTCATTTGGTACGAAATAAGTTTAAAAAGGGATTTATCGCTCCTCAATTTGTTCGCAACCAGTTCCAACTTGCAGATATTTTTACTAAGTCTTTCTTTGCACTTTTTTTTCGCAATTAGTTGTCAAGTTGAGTCTGATTGATTTCAATCATGATCCAAATTTAGGGGGGCTATAAACCGAGATATTTGAGGTGCCTTCTCTTATTGGGCTATGATAAGTAAAGGAAGCCCACAAATAACAAATGCAACCCATCATAATAGAAACACACATTCTGTTCTCCCTATTCTTCCTTTCTCGTTTTTTGCTCTGTAACTAACTTTAGTTACTGTTTTCTTTTTGTTTCAGCTGAGTAGTATCGTTGTAACAGAATCTAGCCATCATGCTAACTGTACCGATCGGATGGCAGTGGATTCTTCTTTCTTAGTATAAATATTGCTTGATATATTTCTTTTCCTTTAAGATGAATAAGAATTTATTTTCAAATTATTTAGAACAATATAAAAAAATTGATTTTACCGACGGACTCATTTCTGTAGGTAAAATCAAGATATTAACGACGAATTACCGACCAAATTGAAAATGTGTAGGAAAAAATAAAATTGATAAACGACGACATTTTTACTGATAAAATTAAATATTTTTCGGGAAATGTTGGCGCCAATTGTTAGTGACCTATTTACTGACGGTTTCGTCCATCGGTAATTAATTTTAGCAATTTACTTTTGTAGCGGCGGAATTTCCGTCGGTAACACAATCATATACTGACAGATTTTGTGACGGATTTTTATTTTGTCGGTAAAAAATGCAGGAAAATTTTAGCACCTAAGATAGCGACGGAATACTGACAAAAATTAAGGCAACAGATTATATTTTTTGCGACGGTTTTAACTCGTCGGTAATTCTGTCGGTAGTGGTTCAATAAAATTTTTTATATTTAATATAAATTAAAAATTTTAAGGTTAAAAAACTTCATATGTCTTCTCTAACTCTTTCAGTCAAACCCTAGTCTCCTCTTGATTTTTCTCTCAGCGGCGCCAACTTCCCTCCTTGCACTCTCTTTAATCTCCTCCTCCTTCCGTCCCTTGAAGCTCTTGAGTAGAAGCCATGGCGACAGGTACAACAGCAGCGCCTGCACGGGCTTTGTCCCAAAATTCAAATGATGTTGGCTGCCAAAGTCCACCTTGGCACCAAGAACTGTGACTTCCAGATGGAACGTTATGTTTTTAAGCGCCGCAATGATGGTATTCTATTTAATCATTCCCTAAATTGTTTTCTGTCTTGATGTTTGGAATTGCATTATGGGATTATTAGGAACTTATTCAGAGACCTGTAACATGGCAACTGGCTGCAAATATTCATCTTCCTGCTTGATTATCCTGATATTATAATTCCTTTTTTTTTTAAATTTATTTCTGATGGTAAAAGATTGTTCCTTGATGCTTTTAATTAGTTATGCTTGCTGGGTGCTGGGTGCTTTTGCAAAATTAATAGTATTCTTAAATATTGCTTTTAGTTTTGGCTGCCAGCAATCATTTCCTTAATGATTTTGGGCATCTGACTAGTACATGGAAGTAATTGCTTTCAATTTGTTAGTTGATATAACCTCAAAAGTTGTTCAATTTTCTTATTTTTGTACAGTTGTTTGTAGTTAATTACTTGAATTTAGAGTTCAGAGTACTAGCCTAGTTTAAGAGATTTATATTTTCAAATTGGATTCTTCCAAATTGTCTCGGAAAGAAATTTTGATTGCTTGAAATAGTCAGTGTTACTTTTAGTGGCATGTGGGAAAATGTTGTTTATTTCTTTGTACAGAATGTTGTTCTGTATATATATCTATCTATCTATCTATCTATCTATCTATCTATCTATAACTAGTTATAAATGAATTGTTTTCCGCATTTTTTTTATTATTATGCCACATGTCCATCAATTAGATGTGTTTATTTAAATTCTTGTCACCAATTAGATGGCCTTGTTCATAGGTGGTGGCCCGCATCTTAATATTATTTATTGTTTTAATTTTGTACATTAAAAAAAGTGGAGCATAAACCGTAGAATGAATACACTAGCAAGCTCATGGATAACTATATCAGCCACCCCCTAGTTGGTTTATAATAAATTAATGTTGAAAGTTTTATCTTTTCACTTGCTCTTCTTTACATTCCACAATCTCATTATCGTTCTATGCATTTCTTTTGTTATTGGAGTTACATCATTATCTATTCTTTACATTAAAGAATGATAAATGCATTGCATGCCATTTACATTTCTTTTCCTATCATTCTTTTTTTCTGACTTTTTCATGCATGCAATTAATTCATTTTTTTTTTTACTTTTTGACATAATTTATTTTACGATTTAGAATTCATGAAAGAACTTCAACTATCACTTTCATTAATATTCTCCATTAGAAGAAAATTACTTATAATTTATCAACTTAATTTTTGAAAAACTTAGGAAAACTCAAACATTCTAAGTTTACACAATCAAATCGACAAGTTGGCAAATTGATTAAATTAATAACATAATATACAATATATAAGCATATATCATTCTAAGCTATTCCTCATATATATATATATATATATATATATATGTTACTTGGAAACATGGTTATTAATTAATTAATTATATGAAATTAATTGTCTAGTAACGTGTTAAGCAGGAAATATGAAGTGTATATATCACAATTGCACGTCATGCAGACGATCACATTCTATTAGATCAAACAAGACATGATGACGTATGGGTCCACCATGAGTATAATATAATAGAGTAGATAGTAGTCAAATAATTCAAAAGCAGTAGTTGGTTCTTTTTAATTTTTTATTCTCTTTTAATAATTTGCCTCTCTCTGTCTCCACATGCATTCCCCTGTTCCTGCGCTATTTTTCAATATTTTTTTTTTGAAAAAAATAGTATAAATGGTGCATAGTTCTTTGATTTTCAATGATTATCTAATAGTTCTATTGCATGTGATGCTGCTCTCCCAAGCAAAAACAGCTCATTTTACTGTCATTTACGATCTTCTTTTATCATTGGGTTTCCTTCTTCTCCTTCTTTGTTTAATATTAATGTCAGTTTCCTTTTCTTGGACTCATTCTATTTCTTAAGTTCCATTCCTTTTATGGCTGAACATGGATCTTTTGCAAGTCTTTGATGCAGTTTCATAAGTAAGTTTCTTTCTGTACACAGATTGTATAGTTTACCTTCTGTTTGGTTTACGAGAGAGTGAAACGGGATTAGGGCAAGAAAATTTTATATTCTTTTCATATTTCTTATAATCTGCCCCTGCCAGCAATCAAAATGTTAGGTACATGAGTATTAAATGGCCAATATACTTGAAAAGGACTTATAATATGCTTTTTATTTATTTATTTGGATTTTGGTCATTCAAGTGATGATATTATTGCAATTGATTTTTTACCTTCAATCAATTATTTGGTTATGAACTTACCCTTACCATAGACCTGTCTTCATCCCCAGTAATTTTAGAAATTGCTATTGTGAACTGTTGCTGCTTCTTCATCTTTAGCAGAATGACTTTATTCTTGTGAATTTGCTATTATCAACTTGGATGATATGGATGAAATGATTTGCAGTTGGAAGAATTTCAATATCATGATATAGTTTAAAAATGAGTAATGTTCTTCGAATATCAAACTATAAATTGATAACTTGTCATGCTTTTATAATTTATTTTCTTGATGGTGGTTCTGGAATTTTCAATTTTTTATGTTATGCTTCTGCATTATTCAATGAAGTATGAATGAACCAATTTTTTGCATTGTCATGGTATCAGTCCTGGTTGCATCCTACATATAGGTAATTTGCTCATATATGATTGTATTAGTGTCTCTATCTTTTGATTTATTATTTTAAAATAAGAAAGATGAATGTTCTTGCAGTTGCAATAGTTCTTTGTATTTGAATTTTGAACTATGAGCTTTTAGTGGAACTACTGAAAAAACTTACTTTTATTGATAAAATATTAACATAAAACTCATGAAATTCTACATATTACGGTCACTGTTTGTGTCCTGATCAGTTTTTAATGATTCAGTCAAGATGCTATGGCTGTGTACATACTTCTCAAGCATGTTGGCAGTGCAAGTTATACAAGCGTAGAGTTCCTCTCCTGGAAACTTGCTGTTATCAAACCTATTGTAAGTCATTCTTCCAGGTGAGTATGAATTGGAATGATCATCATTAAATAATGAACCC
Organism: Excoecaria agallocha; assembly: GCA_037975025.1. Lineage (NCBI taxonomy): Eukaryota > Viridiplantae > Streptophyta > Magnoliopsida > Malpighiales > Euphorbiaceae > Excoecaria > Excoecaria agallocha. Next base: position 22,544,379 of record CM075816.1, read on the forward strand.
GATAGTAGAGTAGTTGCGGATGGGGCTGATGCAAGTAGTAGCATATCTCGAGTCCTGTTTAGCTCGTTGGAAGATTGCAGATGCTGTTGGTGCTTTTCTCATGATCGACATGGCTCACATAAGCGGGCTTGTCGCTGCTTCTCACGATGGACATGGCTTGCATAAGCAACTTTAATTCTTTCTATGGAATTCTCTTCGGATTTTGCAAGTATTTTTCATCATTTATAATCAGATAAGTGTTTTTTTTTTTCTTCTTTTTCACTCTTTGATTTCACTACATGTGGTTTCTTTATATAATCTTCAAGATGAGATAATTTTTCTCAAGTGGTTCTGATTTTTATCAACTGAAAAATGATTTTCTTTTTCTATGGTTTCTTGCTGTCTTCATCTATACTTCATCTTTATTCTTTTCTTGTGTATATTTAATATCTATAATGGAGAAGAATATTTAGTTTTCTAACAGCAAAAAGGAAAGCAATGTGAAATTTCATATTTTTTTATATCCTTGGCTGTACTGCCTGCAGAAAGAAAAGAAAGAGAGAACTGGGACGGTCAACACAAACAGTGTTAAAAATCATTACTTTTTCTATACTTTCCATTGCTAATAATATTAAAAATGATAATTCTAACATTGCCAACTAAGAATTCAAACAGTTTTGGTCTTTGGGTTGTCAACTATAATGTGTTTCATTTCTGCAATTATTATTATTATAAAAAGTAATCATCTCTTTCTTTTGTATAATTACCATTAAAATACCCAAAAAATGCTTTATCTAGATATCCACCAACACAGAATACATTCGGTTCTCCTTTTTTCCTTTTTTTTTTTCAATTAATTGGTGCATATTTTGGATTTTATCATTAGTTATTAATCATTATAATATTCTCATGATCCTTGTAACAGCCACATAATGTAAAAATTAGTTTGTATGCTTCATCATTGTTTCTTTATTGAGTTTCATTTCTTTGATGTAAATTAGTGCTTGTTTGCTTCATCATGAAACTCCTCATATCATAGTTTGCAGTTAGTTTTCTTTCTCAATTTTTACATGTAAATCAGTTGTTTTTATTCTTCCAAATGATCTTTCTAGCACAATTGACCTCCATAAATATCATTTATATTTTATATTATGTCAAGCATGCACGAAAGCAATTTATGCAACTGACAAGCCTGACTGATTATAAAAGCACTAAATTGGTCAGTAATATGGATGAGCTCTGCGGTGTTGATTCAGCTCCTTCAACCTCCAGGGCAGTAGAGAAAAGCATTTGCAATTCGTTAGTTTTGTTTTATCATTACTATTATTATTTTTTATGTGTGATGTGTATGTGTTTTACAGAAGAATCTAATTCAATAGGCATATATATTTGAGTCATATAGGAGTAATTAGAGAGTAATCTTGGCATTTCCTTTATTTCTTTTTGTTGGGTAGACATGAGAATAGGGTTTCTAGAAATAAGGTTTTCCTATCTGTATGCATTGGATGTTAAATTTTTCCCTAATATTTGCATATGATGGATTATCTCTGATTTTTATGATGTAAATGTTTTAAACAGTATGATTTTTAAGTGTTTTTTTTTAATAACTGATAATATGACTTGAGAAATCAGTTGGTAAAAAATTCAATCATATGGGACAAATGGTGCAAATGGAATTAAATTCACTTCATAATATGTCAATATCAAGAGAATTGGAAATATTATGGGACAAATGGTGCAAATGGAATTAAATTCACTTCATAATATATCAATATCAAGAGAATTGGAAATATTGCTAAAAAGCAGTGTTATTAAAATCGGACTGGACCGGACGGTTGAATCGGTTTAACCGTGAACCGTGGGCTGATCCGGTTGGTTCGATGGGTTAAATGATAATAAATCGGTTTGATTTTAGAAAAATTAACTTTTTATCCAAAATATTCATACAATATTAATTTTTCTGGAAAAAATAAAATAAAATTATAAATACAAAATAATTAAAATTTAAACAATTTAATGAATTTTTTTATGAATAAAATAAAATTTTATAATTTATATTTGAAGAATTTCTTTAAAAATTTATAATTTTTTTACTATATTTATCTTAAATTTTTGTTATAAATGTTGAATGACTTGAAAATATAGTCTTATTATTAATGTTTGATGATAAATATATTTTTCTAAACTATTTTTAATTTTTTTATATAGTGATATTTTCATAATATTTATATAAAACTTAAAAAATAATATATTTTTTAAAAAAATAAAAAAATCCGGTTGAACCCCAACGAACCGGTCGAATCACGAACCCTTGAGCTCTCCGGTTCTTTATCCGGTCCGATTTTAATAATATTGCTAAAAAGTGCCTCATTTTTATGAAATGGGATTTCCAAAGATATCAGCCATGACTCTTAACCTGTAGATTCTTAGATTTAACTATCTTTTCTTCCAGTTCTGTCGTTACCTCTTTTACTTGGGAAAGATTAGAATAATTCAGTTGGAGTATACTCATGCAAAGGAATCCCTACTTCAAGCTGGTCGGAAAGCCCCAGTTGTAGCCCTTGGTTTCAGAGTTCAATGCAATAAATGTGCAATCATTGTCATATTACTGTTGGGAGAAATCCCAGAGAGGACTGTCTTTATGCAGAAAGGTATGGAGAATGCTTTGAGGCCATATTTTGAGCTGACAAATGTGAGTCCTGGCCAAATAGACTTATTTTTATTTACTTTTTCTTTCAGTAAATGTTGGAATTTTTTATTCCAGGTCTTTCCATTCTCTTTCTTATTTTCATATAAATTAATAATGAGGAGAGGAGGGGGGTATTAATTTCTTAATTATATGCCAATGATAAACTAGGTTATTGTATTCTTGCTGGTAGCTTATCTCAAAGCTCTAAAACCTTCTTCTTGATGAATCAATAACCTTGTCTTTGCTCTGATTATCTTGTTGCTTCTATATTCTTCTTTAAGAGATGCAGAAGGGATTTCAAGTCTAGCATCTCTGGCAAAAGAGCAGGGGAAGAACACTGAGGGAAGTCTTTTATTGCTTTTCATTCTTAGGTACTTGCAGATAGGTCACCATCAATTCTGCATTTTCACTGGGACCTCTGTAGTCTTGAGGCTGCATCTAAGGTTTTGATATATCTTTTCTTACTTGTTAACAGTTAGAGATTGTTACCAAATTAGTTTTATATTGGGAGCTTTGTTGCTTGCAGATACAATTGAAGTCCTTAGCAGAAGAAATGCAAGCTATAATCAAGGGACTACAAAAGGTGAAATAGGAGCTGGGAGCATCAGAAAATGATGGTCCTGTATCTAACTTTTTTTGCAAGGTACTATCTGTTATTTCTTTTCTCTAAGATTTTGATAAATTGAACATGGATTCATTATTTCTAGTTCTATTAAAACTGTTTATTGGAGTTGTGATTTTTCATATCGATTCTCATAAATATTTGTTGATTTGTTGTGGCTTGGAATTCCCATGGTTCTCTTTTCTTTTCTTTTTCTTTTGAATTCACACATGGTTTTCTCTCATTGATTACATCTGCTCAGTTTTTCTTCTACTTTGTGGTGTATGTTGTTAAGTTTGAACCAGAATACTAGTTAATCACAAACATGTCTTCTTAACAACATTCAGGGAATTAACTTTGAAGTCTTGAAAATAAATGTCAGGCCTGTGTTTATATATATATATATATATATCTTTTCATTCTAAGGTGAATTTATATGGAACTCTAATGGACTAAAGTTGTCATCTTATTAAAAATGTGTATGGTATATTTTGGAAATGCAAACTGGGAACTGTGAACTCGGTCTAATATTAAGACTCATCTTATCAATTTTTTAATTACTTTACTACAAAAGAAACATGAATTAGCGGCGAAAATTAGCAACGAAATATTTTTCGTCGCTAATTAATGATTATTTTCAATTTTAGTCCTGAAAATGTATTGGCCATAAGTTTAGCGACGAAAAACTGAAAACAGTCGCTAATTTTGGCGGCAAAGAATAGCGTCATTTGCGCGACGAAATTAGCGACGGAATTTGTCGCTAAAAATTTTTCTATATTTTTAATTTTGTAAATTAATATCCAGAAATATAGCAACGGTATTGCGTCGCAAAATCGTCGCTACAATTATTTTATATTATTTCATTTATGTATTTTCAATTAAATTTTAAATAACATTATAATTTTATTTATTGATTTCGCCAAACATTATAATATTAATTAAAAATATAAATATATATTTATTCTTACTAATTATGTATTATAATTTTGCTTTACAATGAAATTGTTTGAAAATTTAGTCATTTTATAAATTTTGATAAAATTCACATTTTATTTCAAAATTATATAATTAAAAAATTATAACCAAAATTTAATAATTGTTTTTTAATATTTTCATTGATTAAAATAAATTTTTTAATTTTATTTTTCTCTTGCAATCGTATTATATGATAATTGTATTTTTTCACTTGTAATTTTATTAAAATATATATTTAATCAAGTATAATTTAATTCTGAAACTAGTGAAATTGACATTCTTCTGCTTTTTTAATATAATTTTTAATTATTTTTCTCAATCAATTTATTTTTATTGATTTCTAAATCATTCCATTTAAAGTCAATAAAATTTTATTTTTTCAGAATTTTAATAATATTAGATAGACATTAATTATAAAAATAATTTTTATGGTTAATGTATATTCATTATGTGTATATATTATATTTATGGATACAAATAAAAAACCCTATATAAGTTATTTTACGAAATTATCCCCTATTTACTAGATATTATATCATGGTTATTAAACTCGGGTTGACTCAGGCAGTTGGACCAGTCAGATCGTGACTCAGCAAGCAATCCAAGTCGATTCAACATGAAAATCGGAAAGTGTAAAAACTCAGGTTGACTCGAAATAAAATCGGATTGAACCGAAACTCGGTGACTCGGACCGAATTTCGGTTCAACCAAAAAATTTTGCATTTTAAGAAATCAATCCTAAAATTTCCAAAAAAAATACAATGATATAATTAAAAACATAAAATTTAAAGATCCTATAATGTGTTCTTTTAACTAAATCCATAACAAATTATTATATATATGCAAATATACAAAGACAATGTCTATAATACATATTTGAATACAGAATTGAATCATCACAAAAATCTTTTATGTTTGATCCTAAGAGTACATAATTTTTTTTAATTATTATTTTGTATATATAAGAGTTTATTACATATAGATCGAAAAAAATCCTTTCATAGTAATTACAACTAATGAACTGGTAATTATGATTGAAAATTTTGAAACGATAGGAATCTTTGAACATATAATTAGTTTCTAAGGATTAAAAAGCTGAAAAGAAAGTGGATTAAGCTTTGATTGCTTGAATTGCATGTTAATGGAGCTGCAATTAGACATTGATAAGCACCATCCAAGGACAATTAATGTTGACTAATTAAGCATCACCATGTTGCAATTGGTATATAAGTAGCATACAAATAATTTTAGAAACACAACTAACTTTGTTTGTCTTAATATTTTTACATTGATATTTATTAACTAATAAATTTTTCAATGTATTTTGACATATTACATTTTTATTTTTTATAAATAATTATATTTAATAAAAAGTAAAAACTCCGAATCAACTCGATCCAACCAATTGACTCTTGACTCAATTGGTAAACCGAATCGATTTTCAAGCCGCTTATAAAAGCATTGTATTATACATATGAAATTAGGGATATTTTTGTGTTTTAATAAGCCCTAATTATCCCTTCACTTCTTGCCTCTTTCTTCTTATGAAACCAATAATAGTAATAATAAGAACAGAAAAAAAAAGAAGAAAAAATGAGAGGGTGAGGCAGAGAGATGAGAAAGCTTCAGGTTCTCACCCGAAAGCTTCTACTTGAGATTTCAGGCTCCTCCAGCTTCTGATGATGACACGAGCAACACCGATGAGACCCTAAGGGTGAGGCGATCATCCAGATGTCCTTCGTTCCTCCCCACTCGCCAGCAACTGGTAGATTGAAAAAGGGGTAAGCCGGCTGCTCCCGTATGGATTTCGACCAAACCACAATGCATTGGAGCGCGTGAATGCTCCTAAGAGATTACCAACGACCCCAACTCAAGTTAGGTAGGGGCGGTGGATCTCCCCTGAGCTCCGACGACCTTGTTTCCTCCTGTATGAATTGTCTACCACTGTTGATTTTTGTTGCTTTGGAAGGAGATTCCTTTATATGATTTCCTTTATCTGTTCTCCTAATGCTTGGTAGGTACTCATTTAAAAAAAGTTCTTTCTTTCTTTCCTTTAATTTTTTTTGTTTTCTTAATTTGTGTCTGGTTAATGTTGTTTTTATTTTTTGAATTGGATATTCGTGGGAGCTCTTAAAGTCACGAACTTTGAACTGGTTTTTTTTTTAGAAATATTTGAGTGTGCTTGCTTTTTTAGGAGATTAGAACTGAAGTTAATGAGAAAAAACTTCAATTTGAGGAGGAGAAGTTATGTTTATAAGGAAGAAGGGTGAAAACATAGGCAGCTCTTAAAATGAGAGGAGAAAAATTTACAATTTCATTCTTACAATATATTTCAGATTAAAGGATGTTAAATGACATTCATGATGGTCCTGCCAAATGGTGACATTTGCTTTTCCCTTCAATTTAATTTCTACTATGTCTGAGTTCTATGTCCTTTAGGTGTATTGGGTATATGTTAGGCTCAAGGAAACAATTATCCAGGTGATTGACATATTTTTCGACCTTATATTCCCCTCTATACTGCCTTCATTCTTTTTCTTATTTTTTTCTTTTTTTTGTTTTTTTTCCTCACTTAGCATGACAACTTGCTGGACATAGTTTGGATAAATAACATTATATTTAGTTTGGATAAATAACATTATATTTTTTTTCTTCCTTATTTATTTTTCCAGATAAGGTCCAGTAGAAATTGCTGCATTGATATTATCCTGCATAGCGTCATCTTGGGAATTGCTTCCTATTTGTACAAGTAAGTTGCTCTTTTATCTTTTTTTTTTTTTTTGTAATCTTTCATATTTGAACTAATTTTTGGATGCATAAATCTTAAGATTTTTGCTTGGTTCAATGCATTCAGTTTTCCATTAGCATGTGTTCCAAAAATTATGCTTTTCTCTACTTGGAAAATCTCCTAATGGGTTTTTGTTCTTTGTCATGCAGTATATTGAGGTAAATGAACTTAAATGGCGATTGTCCAAGGCCTGCTTGATGAAAATGTTATCCGGTACGATGACTTTTACGTGTAATATTTCTATGTATGCTTTTTATGTATCAACTAACAATCTCTCATGGCGGGTTCAAGACCCTTCTCAATCTCTTCACTGTCAACTTCACACCCCTTCACTTCCCGTCTCTTATTGCTACTCACTGTTCTCCCCTTAATCAAAAAAGTCTTATTCTGGATCCAATATCTGGAAAATGCGGATCCATTGGTGCATGATTGGATTTTAAGCTGATTAGATGTTAAGTTATTGATGATTATGGCCTTTTAGTTACCTTTTCTTATATATAGTTTGGTTTAAATATTTTGATCACTTGAAGCAGATTAGTTACCTTCTCAATCTATATGCTTCTGTCAGATTCTGATAAATCATTATTAGCTATAGTTTACCAGTTTGGTTTAGAGGTGCTTATGTTAATGACTGGTGTAGTGTTTAATTGGTGGCTTAACAAGTGAAGAGGCTGCAATTCCTCTAAAAAGGAATAACAGTAGCAAGTATTTAGAAGACATATTTGGTGATGATTGTTGGTGATGCTAATATCGAAGGTTTTGTAAGCTTTTTATAGGAGAGAATTGGAGCTGCAACGTCACCACCAATGTCATACTACTTTGTCCTTTACTTACTTCACTCAGTAGTATTAAACCTTACAATTTAAGTAGCAGATGACATAAAATCTTTGACAAACTCTCTCTAGTTGGTTAATCTCATAGCAATGATTTTAGTAAATTCTATGAAATGCAACAACTAACTAATCATTGATCTTTGGGTTATGTTTTATTTCATTCTTCTAGCTTAGGTCGATAACAGGAATCTTATTCCATATTCTTCCAAAATGCTATTAAGTATGATTACATGTCATTATGTCTTTAGTTGATATTTTAGTTAATTACTTTCTTGTTTGCCCTAAGTTTTAGAATTGGAAGTGATGGAAACTTGCAAGGAGTTGGAATTTTTATAACTCTTGAGCCTAAGACTAGTCATTTAGTTAGTGAATATATATATATATATATATATATTCGTTTTTGTTTATCTGTTCATTATTCATCCTCTAAATCTTTTGTTCTATTTTTTATTATTTAATTAGAGAATTAAATTGGCTTTTGATTGTCCACATGTCAATTATGATGATGTTACAAATAAATAGGTGCAGACATTGAGTCGGGATGTTTATGCATGATTAAAAGACATTTAAAATTGTTTTGTTGCTTCTAGATCATGTCCATGTATGCTTTCATGTACTGAGCTAATGTACCCATTGAACATTTTGAGCTTAAGGAGCTAATGGACTTGTAAGTCATTACTATTTATTTAGAAAAAAAATTCCTTAATTGTTTCCATTTCTTAATTGAATCACTCAATTATGATGCAGGAATTTGGGTTAGAATGTATCCATTAAGTGCCTCTACAGCTTGAAAATCTCACAGGTCCAGTGCCTCCACAGCCTTTGAGAACTTGACCTCCTTACAGCAGATGTAAGTTGGGTATTAAGATGAATAAATTTCCTTGGTCACCCTTATATAAATTAAATTTAATAGTTTATGATCGTAAAGTAATGACCAATGCATTATGTGATATATATGGCCATAAGGGAATTATGTGATTGGATATTGTGTCCAGAAGTGCTTATTGGTTAGAAAAATTGTAGGAGAAATTTTTTAAATAATGTGTTGTACCTAAACCCAAAATACTCGGTGCACATCTTTAACTATGGATTTGGTGTCAAAAATTAAAATCTATAAATAGACTGGAATTTCAATTTTATATGTGTGAATCTTTAACTATGGATTGTTTTTTAACATTAAATGCATTTGTTGTGGTTCTCTTCATCTTTGTCTGCAATTTAGGGCTTCAGGAGGCAAAGAGTAGAAAAGGTGGCAAGAATAGAAAGGCTCCTGAACTTGCTGGTGCATGGCCAATCATTGGCCAACTTCACCTGCTTGGTGGTGTTGATAAGCTTCTCCATCAACACTTAGATTAGTTTTTTTTTGTTATTTTTGTAATCATATTATACAATAGAATTTAATGTATTTTTGTGATATTATATTTTTTAAATGTAATAAGCTCCATCAACACTTGCATTAGTTTTTTTTATTATTTTTGTAATCATATTATACTACACAATTTAATATATTTTGTGATATTATATTTTTTAATGTAATAATATTGGAGGATTGTTATTTATATAAATTAAATTTTGGAGATTACAATAATAATAATGGCAAAAAATATATTGCAAATAATAATAATAATAATAATAAATAAAATATTACAAATAAATTGTGACGGTTTTTGCATTATTAGCGACGGAATTTGGCATCGCTAATTCCTTGAAATTACAAATGTTTTTAGCAACTAAAAATAGCGACAACTTGTTTAGTCGCTAATATTTTCTTATTATAAGGATAACTGATTTTAGGGGTTAATTAGCGACGGGAGTTTTTACTGTAGCGATGAATTATCGTCGCTATATATAGTGACTGTTTTTTTAATTTAGTCGCTAAAAATGGCGGCGACGGCTAAATACTGACGAAGAGATAGTCGCTATAGTAAATTAGCGACAGAATTTCATCAATTAGTGACGAAATCATCCGTCGCTAATTCACTATTTTTTTTTGCAGTGTTATGCTTTATTACTATACCTTCAAATCAATTTTTCATTTATTTTATACTTATTGGGTAGATCTTTTCACGTAGATTTGGCTTTGTCTTATGGCCAATATGGAGTTTATATTGGGTAGATCTTTTCACGTAGATTTGGCTTTGTCTTATGGCCAATATGGAGTTTCTTGACCCTTCCTCATCTGGTATATATTAGAAGCATTTGGTGTTGCTCTTTATATCATGTCAGTTAGATAATTTTTTGTACAAGTGCAAAATATTGTGTATAATACAGATACATATGTACAACAGTTATAATATGTATACTGATTTTGTTATATAATAAAATTATTAATTAATATATATTTAAAGTTTTTTGGTATTGAATGAGTTTTGCAAAAGGAAATATATAATTTTTGCAAAAAATGTATATATATTAATGACGAAATACCGACGAAAATATCCGTCGCTTCTTTTTCAAATTAAATAGTATTTTTTATTAATTAAATTTACCGACGGAATATGCGTCGGTAAAAAGTCAAACTGACGATTCATCCGACGGAATTTTTAATATTTCCGTCGGTAAAGTTTACTGACGAAATTTTCCGCCGATAAATTGCTATCTACAAGCTTTTTACCGACGAATGCATTCCGTCGGTAAAGCCATTTTCTGTCAGTAAATAGCTTTAATCCGTCAGTAAAAGGCATTTTTTTTGTATTGTAAGTTGTTCACTTCCAAACTTATAAACCCATGCTACTCCCTTGGTCTTTCCAATGTGGGATATGGGAAGTTTGAGAAGATGACTTTTTCATAGTTTTTCTTGCTTTATTAACCATTGAATTCATCATATTTTCATGATTTTTTTTTTTACTTTAACCATGTCTAATTCTTTCATGGGATGTGTATGTAATGGGTAAAACAAAAACAAATCATGAAAATGTGATGGATTCAATGGTTAAAAAAAGCAAGAAAAACCATGAAAAAAGAATAATCTTCTCAAACTTTATTCTTTCATGGTTTTTCTTGTTTTTTTAACCATTGAATCCATCACATTTTCATGGTTTTTTTGGCTTTATTCATCACATACACATCCTATGAAAGAATTAGAAATGGTTAAAGAAAAAAAAACCATAAAAATGTGATTGATTCAATGGTTAAGAAAGCAAGAAAAATCATGAAAATGTCATCTTTTCAAGGTTTCCATATCCCACATTGAAAAGACAAATGAAGTGGTATGAGTTTATAAGTTTGGAAGCCCATCACCTTAGTAAGATCCAATTTGGATGGAGAACCCAATTTGGATTTGGTTAAGACAAATGGATTGACATATGTCATTTTCTCATTTTTTTATTTCAACAAGTGATGTGACGGCTGACATGGCATCTTCACGTGACGTGTCGGCTAACATGGCATCTTCAGGTGATACAGCGGCTGATATGGCATGTCACGTCATCATTCCGGCAAGAGACTACTGACGTGGTGTGCAATGTCATCATTTCGGCTAGAATTATCACCAAAAATAGGTAAACATGACTTTTATGTAAAAAGGTATGAAATTCAATGATATTTTTGTTAAAAAATAAATTAATTATTTTTGAATAATAAGGTTTAAATTAAATGACTATAAATAAAATTGACATAGGAAAAATAGAGCTGTCTTTTTTGACATTTCATGCTGCTAGTCTTTCTAAATGCAATATTCTTAAACTCTAGATTCATGCAATATTCGAGTACGGTTGCTCTAGATGCTTGACCAGTTAAAAAAGAAGTTAAATCAATCATTTTCACTGAAAATTGACTTGCGGATCAGTATTCAATTATAATTCTTATAACAGCATTTAAAAATTATTATTACTAATTAGAAACATTATTATCTCCCCTTATAAAAAAAGTTGAATAATCTAAACATTGACTAATTAAAGTTCCACAATTTATTAGAAAATAAGGTCCCGAACTTTTACGAGGTAAAACAAAAAATAAAAAAACGAAATTAAATTTGTTTTATTCGTTCACCCAGTCAATTATAACTCGGTTCCTCCTCCTCCTCTTTTTTTTTTTTTTTTTCCTCTAAGTTTCATATCTGATTTGGCCCAAAATTTAATGGGCTAAAAAAGATATTAAGGATGCATTTGAAAAGGATTTTATTTTTATTTTTTGATTTTTTTAAAATAAAATAAAAATATATTCGAAAAATTTATTATTATTTTAATTTCTGCAAAAATTTAAAAAGTTATTTTCAAAATTACATACTGAGTTGTTGTAATTAATTTCACTTTTATACACTTCAATATAACTTGTAGGATTTTGATTTTTTATTTTTTTTCATAGCTTATGTGTCCTTAACTTTGGCAAGAACCAATTTTGATGTTCCAACTTAATCTAACTAAATCGATCTAATATTAACAATTTATATTTCAATTTATTGAAAAAAAATCTAATAAATACAAAAATAAATTCAAATTTATAGCAATTTGGAAAATATTGTGGAGAATATTGGAAAAAAATGCACAGAAAAATTGAAAACACAAGAGAAGAAAAACAAGCTAAGATAAGAAAAAATAGAACGGAGTTACTGTTCATTTAGGAAAGATCTCTCGAGTTGATTCAAAAAAAAATTAATATCTTCAATTCACAAAATATATATTTTTCTTTTGATCAGTAAATAAAAGAAAATAAATCAATCATTTTCACCAAAAATTGGTCTTGTGGCCAATATTCAATTAAAATTACATATTCAAGTTGTTCTTCTAATGGCATTTAAAAATTGTAATTACTAATTAGAAACATCAGTATCTCCCCTTGTGACCAAAAAACAAAAAGTTGAATAATCTAAACATTGACTAATTAAAATTCCACAAGTTATTAGGAAAGGTGCTGAACTCTTGTTAATATATATACCAATAATTAGGGAACACTTGTATCAGTGAATTGCAATTTACGATTTGAAAATAGTTGATTTGCCTTTACCCACAAAAAAAAAAAAAAAAAAAACGAAAAAAAATAGTTGAGTTTGTAGTTGCATTTAAAATTAGTTAACTTAACTGGAGTGGGTTATACTGCTAACTTAATTTCAATTTTTGAACTGAAAATATTGAAGTGGACAACCCAGAATGTTGGAAATTAAATTGGAGTCAATTTCACCTATGTCACTAGACGTAACCTAATCGTCCAAAAATAACTGATCTTTTTTTGTAACTTAAATGTCATTAAACTTATTAAATTTTTTCAGAAAAGTCATTTTAATAAGTTTTTGATGATAATTTTTATCGAAATGTTGACATGACATACTACGCTATATGCCTGAACACATGTGACATGACATGTTAGCAACCACATCACCGAAAAAGGCCATATCACATGACATGTCAGCATGTCATGTCATATTTTTAGACACACGTAGCCTCTTCTGGTAATGTGATTGCTGACATGTCATGCCACGTGTCTAGACATATGAAATGACATGTCACGTCAGCATTTTGGCAACAGTAATTGCTGAAAATGGATCAATATAACTTTTTTGCAAAAAAATAATAAGTTCAGTAACATTTAAACCATAAAAAATAATTCAATTATTTTTTAGCGATTAGCTATAAGTTTAATGACCATAGATAAAATTGATCCATTAAATTGTAATATATAATTGTTATGAACAAATGTAATTTTGATGGAAAAACCAACCTATTAAGATGTTACGAGATACAGCAGAATTACCATTCAGCTCTTATAGTATTACCAAATATTAATAGTTAAATTCGTTAATGATAGCCAAAATATATATAAACTATAAAACCTTTAGCTCAACAAGATATGCTTTATAGGTTTTTTTTTTTTCCAAAATTATTTCCTCTTACTAAATTTAACCATTGAAATTTTCCATAAAAAAATTCACTTAAATTTTATCTTTTAATTTGACCGCAGCATTTGGAATACCAAATTGTGATTATAATCAACATTTTTGATATTTCTGAGTACTTTCCAATTCTATTTGGACACAAAAAAAAAAAAGTGATTTGGAAAGGAAAACGGGCTGCATTTGCCTTTGACGAAGTAAAACAAAAAATAAAAAGTGAAATTACGTTTGTCCTATTCATTCACCGACTCGGTTGAGTCTCCCAAAATTAAATGGGACTAAAAATTATATTCATTAATTTTTTGAAAAGATAAATTAATTTTTATAATTAAAAAAATAATTTTATACATAATTTATCGATTATATCATTTAATTATTATACCCTTTATTTATATCATATATAATTATTATTGTAATAAAAGTAACGACTATTTTTAGTATATTAGTATTGCAAATATAAATTGCTACAAATCAATTGACAAGTGAAATAAAAATTTGGATTTAAATAAAGTATATAAGAAAAGATAAAATTAGCCATATTAAATATCATATATTATTTTAAACTTTGCTTGAAAATAATGTAAGAAATTAAATGCAATTTGTTGATTATTGGGAAATTAAATAAGGATATTATAGCTCATTTGCAAATTAATAATATTATTAAAAATAATAAATGTCCTATATTTTGGAAAGGATTAAAAATAAAAATATATTTATTATTATGAGATGGATGGATTATTTTAATTAATATATATTAAATCAAAATAGAATACAAATCATGATTATCACAAATTAATATTTCCAAATTAATTTCACCTGTTGCTTTTATTCATACCTAATACTAATATTACGCCGAAATAGTACATGGATTATCACATTTTCGTTTTTTAATATATATATATGTGTGTGTGTGTGTATAAATTAGGAATTTGAAAATTCAGAATTTCAAATTTTCTGTCCCTTTGAGTTTTTTTAGATAGAAATATCTATTTAGTTATTAAAAATATCCTACAATTCCCTTATATTTTTAATAACTAGATAGACATTCCTATCTAAAAACAACTCAAATAGAAACCTGAAAGAATATTTTCTTTCCAAAAAAAAAAATTACCTTTTATAAAAACCTCCGAAGTTGCTTGCCTTTTTCTCCGAAGTTGTAGAAGTATATATCTTCCAGGCGGTTGTTAAACAAAACCCGTTTGGAATTTTAATTTAACTGACCTTTGCGATAGCATTTTAGAATATTCAGCAAACGTTAGATGAACTCTGAATTGTATGATTATATGTGTAAAATATTCAAAGTCTTTTTTCTTGGTCTACGCTACCTTCCAGCCTTACCGACAATATATATTTTATTTAATTAGATCAAATAATTAACAACAAAATGAGAAGCTTATACCTGCAAATTCTTAGTTGGCTGCTTATCTGCTTGGCAAATCACTCCATAGCCACAAACACACTCAATCAAGGTGGTGAATTACACTCTTCTTCTCGCCTTAATTCTACTAATGGCCTCTTCACCTTACAATTCAGCGGCAAATACTTGGTAATCAATTACACCAAAGACGATACGCTGGTCCACCCAGTCTGGATAGCCAACAGAGACGACCCTATATCTGAAGAATGCACTGCCGTTCTCACCATAGATGACTTTGGGGGCTTGAAAATCACCCATAGTGGGGGAGAAACAATTGTGATATATGCAGGTGATCAAGGATGAATCTGGGTGCTCTGAATTTTGTTATATTTTCCCCACTAATACATGGACGACAGTCTTATGTATATTATTCATTTGTTACATGGGACTATTTATTATAATAAATTTTCTCCGTATGAAATTAAATTCTAGGCGGTAATCGATCTGTTTGTGATATATTCAGGTGATTCTAAATCCGCCACCTCAGGTGTCACCGCAGTCTTGGAAGACAACGGCAATTTAGTGGTGAAAAAGCAAGGAAATGCTGTCTTATGGGAAAGCTTTGATCATCCAACCGACACCCTTTTGCCTGGAATGAAATTAGGCATCGACCGAACGAGCGGAAAGAAGCGGAAACTCACAGCATGGTTAAGTCAAAATAACCCAACTTCAGGACCGGTCACCCTGGAATGGGATCCTGAGGAAAGCCAAGTGTTCGTTAAGCTACGAGGAGAAATATTTTGGAGTAGTGGAGTATTGGGTACTCCCGATACCAAATTCAAGAACATATTTAAAAATCTTTATTCTCTTAAGATTACTTTCAAGGAAGACGAGGATTACATTACTTTCAAGGAATCATCTCCACCTTCCCCTGAACATATTCCCACGAGGAATATTTCTCGTTTTGTTTTTCGTCACTCTGGGAACTTAATGCAATATGTTCCATCTTTTAGAGCTCTACTTATAAGTGCTTGCTCTTCATGCTGCGATGGAAATAGCACAAGGAGGGGATGCCATAAATGGGAAAACCGGATGATGTGTCGGAGAAATGGTGATAGATTCGTGTATAGAGCAGGCTACTTTCAGGCTGGAAATTTCAGCTATAACAAGAGCCTTGGTTTCATGGACTGTAAATATATGTGTTGGAAAAATTGTAGTTGTACTGCATTTAACTACGATGAAGACTATGGTTGTGAGTTCTACACTGGATCTTATGCTGGCACAGCAATTCTTAGTCCTGCGGATCCATATACAGCGCCCGCTCTCATGTATATCATTGTACCTGGTCCTACGCCTTCTCCAGGTCAGTATATAAAATCGTTATACGTTTTCTTTTCATTCTACATTTTTATTATTTTACTGAAATCATGTTTTTCCTAGTACCTAAATTTTCATTAGTCATTTATTTTGATTAAATACATGAATCCAATTCAACCCACTCATAAAAATGTAATCCAACCCATTTAACCTGTGTAACATGCTTGTATTATTTTTATTTTATACATTGTTTATATATTATTTAAATATAAAAATAATTTTTTATAAATTTATAAATATATTATTTTTAATAAAAATTTTGAAAAACTAAATATATAATGCAATAAAATTTTATTCAATTATTTCTCAACTTGTTTGTATATAGCATATTGAACAATAACCCATTTGAGTTATGGTGATACAATGCGATAAAAGCCAACGTATTTACGACCTACAATATTTTAACTGTTTATTACCTAATCCATCATAATCCGATTTGGGGTTCGCTTGGTATAGCAGTTCATTCTAATTGATAGCTGATAGAAAAAATATTATATGTATTTGGTAAAAATTATTTAGCTATTACTGTTTATATATTAAATTACCATTAATGATCTAATTTAATTTTATTTGTGAATTATATATGTGTTTAGTGTGCGTATGTATGTATATTCTTTTATGCAATACTATATGTGTATATACAAACATTTGAATTATTATTATTATTATTATTATTATTATTATTATTATTATTATTATTATTATTATTATTATTATTATTAATGTAAAAAATTGAAAAATTTATAATAAATAAAAGGATATTATAGTTTAAATAAAAAAATCAACAATCAACCGATGAAAAAATAATATAAAATTAAATATTTGAAACAGCGTCTGATTGAGATAAAAATTAGTTATCAACAGCCGATTGAAAAAAATTACCAAACACCTTTAAAGTAGTTCATTGGATACAGAAAGCCGACTGATTACCACCAAAAGTTAGGTAAAACACTATCTCAATTTGTTTACTCACTAAGTTTTAACTCGTTTACGACTCAACCTATTATGGTTGGATCCAAATTAGTCCAATCTAATCTTTTTGTCACCTATAATTACAATAGTTTCATATTTAAATTTAAATTTGAATCTATGTTCACTTTTTAACTTTCACTTTTGTTATAAGGGACAGGTATAATATCTAATTATCACAACACTAAATATCACTGAAAGCAATCAAACTCAAAACTTTTTCATTTTTAATCGAATACTGACCACAACACCAACTCTGAATAGTTAGCTAAATTTGAAGAAGCTACGTTTATATATATATATATATATTGTTCACATCTATGAACTAGCTAGGGTTCTTACATTGTTATATTTTATTTTGATGTAGCGAAGAAATGGATATGGATTGTAACCTCCGTGATTTTGTATCCAACTGTCATATTGGCGGCCATGTATTGGTATTGGAGATGGAGAAAGTTAAAGCAAGAAGGTGGTATATTATCCTAATTAAATAAATATTACTATAGTAAGTATGAATTCTAACATTATTTTGATTTTACTGTAAATATGAATTCACAAACAGAAAAGTTTATGAGGGAGCTCTTGACATGGGATACGCCTGAAATTGAAGCAAATGAGTTGGAAGATGGTGGAGATAGGAACCGAACATTGAAAGTGTATAGTGTTGCATCGATAAAGTCAGCCACAAATTCTTTCTCTTCCGAAAATAAACTTGGAGAAGGTGGTTTTGGACCCGTTTATAAGGTATATATCAATACGTCTGTGCATTAGTTTCAATATTTGAAAAATTAAGCTAATTAATACATTTTTGAAAAAGCTAATTAATATATTTAAATTTACATATTCAGTAATTAGATTGAACTTAATTAGATTGAACTGATAGCCAGTACTTGATTAAAAGTGCAAAAATTTTTGAATTTTAATGCTTTTAATATTATTTAAAGTTATAATAAGACATTATTGTTTCTCCCTTACAACAAAAATTTGCATTCAGTGTGTTGTACATAAAGAGGTATACATTAATCTAAAAATGGTTAGGATTAAATAATCTTAAGTGGTTATGTAAATTCTCAAAAACATGAATTCAGGTGTTTGGACTTTTTAGATGTATTATAGAACTAACATTGAGATGGTACTTGATTCAATTATGGCTCTGCTCAGGGGAGATTAGCGGAGGGTGCTGAAATAGCTGTGAAGAGACTATCAAGAAGATCAGGACAAGGGCTAGCGGAGTATAAAAATGAGCTTTTATTCATAGCTAAACTACAACACATGAATCTTGTACGGCTCTTAGGTTTCTGCGTCCAAGGAGGAGAGAGACTCTTGGTCTATGAACACTTGCCAAATAAAAGCTTAGACTTTTACATCTTCGGTGAGTTCACTTATTCTAATTATGTCCTTTTTTTTTGCGGGATGTGATATATATATATATATATATATATATATATATATATATATATATATATATATATATATATATATATATATATATAGTTAAAAATAACTTTGATTGCTCTATTAAATCTAAACAAATGAGATTAATATAGTGGTTGGGAGTTTATAAATGAGGAAAAGCTATTTTTATTATAAAATTTAACTTGCAGAAGAACGGGAAATTTTAAATATAATTATAGTGTCCTTATTTGCGTAAAATAAATATCTATAACTATTATATAAATTGACATGATCATGATTGATTTCAGACGGAAAATGTTTTCTAATTAAAATATAAATTAATTTAAAATTAGAAAAATAATTAATTATATAATATTTATTTAAAAATATTATTTAATTCCTATCCAAATCAATTTTGAATTATTTCATTTTAATAGGATTTGAAAATGTATAATTAAATTATCAAATATTTTTCTTTTAACTACATATATATTTCAATTAATTTAAAGTAAAAAAGAATCATTTTAATAAAAGTTTAAGAAAACACTTAGATGAATTTAATTATATAAATTATTATTTATAGATATAACTTAGTCAATTTTTCTTGGAATTAGTAATTTTTTCACAATGAATAAAAAAAAAGAATAGTAGCATTTTTATAATTTATTTTGGAAGTATATAATAACAACAAAAATCTTAAAATTAATGCCATACCCACAACACTGGGAGAAGTACGTCATAGTTGACCCTTTTCTTAATATTCTATCCAATTTTATACTTTTAGTACAATTAAACTCCTATTTTTTTTTTTAAATTCTTAAAAATTTTATTTAATAGTTTCGTATTGTCATACTCCTATTAAAATATAAGAATGTTATTCTTGTTAAATATCTAAATATATAATATTATTTAAGTCTTAAAACATTTTCAGCGTATTTCATACATTTATATATAGCATATATTATATATATAATAAAAAATATGAGACATATAAAATAAAAGCATTCTATTAAAATAAACCATAAATAAAAGTACTAGATAGATTAACAATGTTTTCACATGGCATAAGTCTAAGTCTTTCATAAAAACAATAATTCCATGCATTAATTATTTATTTAGGAATAATTTTGAAAATCATTTTGTCATCAACACATTTTACAGTATATTGTTAGTTATTGTTACCTATAGATAAGTACTACTTTACCTTCACAAATATTCAAGATTGAGAATAATTCATAGAGATTTGAAAGCTAGTAATTTATTTGAAAGTAAAAATTTTGTATCACATTCTTCCAATTACTTGGCCAAAGAAAGTACATGCTCTAACAAATTATTTCTACCATAATTAAAAATAAATAAGTTTCCTACTAAATAATAATAAAATATTAAAAAGGACGTTAATTTAGTTTAATGTTGAGTTAAAAGAAGGTTATTTAAGTCCAAAAAAATTTTCACTTATTTTGTGTGTATATATATATATATATTTTGGTTATCATTTTCCTATTATTGTATTAATTATGATAACAGTTCCCTTAATTATCAAATTGGTTCCTTCAGGAGATGAATCTAAAAGAAAGGCACTAGACTGGAACAAGCGCTTCAACATTATTGAAGGAATAGCCCAAGGCCTACTTTACCTTCACAAATATTCAAGATTGAGAATAATTCATAGAGATTTGAAAGCTAGTAATGTATTGCTAGACAAAGACATGAATCCAAAGATATCAGATTTTGGCATGGCAAGAATTTTCAGGGAAAACGAGAGTGAAGCAAACACTGATAGAATTGTTGGAACATAGTAAGTATATATATTTATGTTTGTCAAAAAAGAGTACCTATTCTTTAATTATAAATGGTCATCAATTAACAATTTTTTTAATTGTTTATGCAGTGGTTATATGTCTCCTGAGTATGCTATGAATGGTATTTTCTCTGTGAAATCTGATGTTTATAGTTTTGGAGTTCTTGTACTGGAAATTGTTAGCGGGAAAAAGAACCGTAACGTCTTTGATAACGATTGCATACTAAACCAACTCATTCACTATGTAAGTTTGCTTTCTTTTACCTTTCAAGGTCATATTTACGTACGTATTATGCCTTTGGAATATATACAAATTTAAAGGAGTTGCTGATAAATTTTGTTATTGTAGGCATGGGACTTGTGGAAAAAGGATAATGCATTAGAACTCGTAGATCCAGCCATTCGTGAGACAGCAGCCAAAGACCAAGTATTAACGTGCATTAATGTTGGGTTACTATGCGTTGAGCAATCACCATTTGATAGACCAACCATGTCAAATGCTTTATCTATGTTGACAAGCGAAGTTAAACTAGAATTGCCAATTCCCAAACAGCCTGCACTTTGTGTTGGAGAAACTCTTCCAATGAGTCTCTCTTCTATCTTAGAACAGAATCAGTCGGCAAATGGTCTGTCTATCACCGAAATGGATGGAAGATGATTGGTACCCATCATCCCCACTTCCGCTACTTTACCAATTTTTAATTTATAAACTCGTAACATATTCATACAATAAGGTTAGTATAGAAAAATTTAAGTTTTATTCACTCTAATTTCAGTTTGACTTGGTCATTGAGTGCGAGAAGGCCAATAATTATATACTTTCTCATTCATTTTTATTTCTACATTAAACGGTTGTTGTATGTTCTGTACATTTGGATGAAACCCAAGGTAAGGTATATTACAAGAAAGATTGTTTAGGCATAAGGAAGTTTTAAAAAATTTCTCTAGGTTATGTTTGGTATGAAAAATTATAATATAATATAATAAATAATATATTGATTATTTTGTTTGTTAACTCAAATTTTTTACAATGTATTGTAATCATAAATATATATGTAATTCTCAATACATGCATCAATAGATATATTTACTAATCCCTAATACTTTTTAATATTTTACATTACATTTCTCATTTTCAAATTAAATCATATTTTCTCAAATTTAATATAATTGTCATTTTATATGAGATTGCATTTCCACCCCTGTTTACAAGTTAATGCCTTCAAAATTATAATTTGTATGAGCAGTATTTTCTAATGATTAGGGATGATACTTGGGTGAATAGTACCACCTAATTAATGGTCACTAGAACATGTAGAATTTTTATTTTATCATTGAAAAATACTATTCATAACGAGTTCGGTGAAATTATTTGAGGTGAAAATAAAGCCACTTGAGTCACCAAAAGTCAAAAATAAAAATGAGTAGTGGAACCATATATGATTGACCAAAATTTTGATCGGGTATAAAATATTTTACAGATCTCAAATAATTATTCCGACCGTATGTAATATCTTGAAATAATGTAAATGAATTTTTGAAGATAAAAATTTAATTTTTGGATAAATCCAAAAAATTGGATTTCAAACTAGTAGTTTAATTTCGAATTCTGAAATATATTGAAACAAACTCATTTTGATATGAAATTTTAAACACAGTCTAAATAATATTTTTGGATATTTTTAAATAGTTTTGGCAAAATTTTGACAATAAAATAAATTGTACCAATCATAAGTGGATAAGTGGATTGATTATAGTCATTTGATAAAAAACTTGATGATCAAATCATGACTATTGATAAGGACATATATAAGTATCACATGTTTGAAATTTTCAGCCATTTTTCATTTACATTCCCAACCAAATATAAAAATATATTAATATTTATATTATATTACTAATATAACCAAAATGTAATTACAATTACATTATATTTCTTTATATATTATATTATTTAATATATTACAATCCATTACTTTTTAGTAAACATAGCCCTAATGCTTTTTATTTGGGATAAGAATGAGGCTAAAGAAAATTTTTGTGAATCCAGTAGTAAATTGGAAGGTAAAATTTAAAGTATATAGTAAAATATCTTGGTTATGCTGCTCATTAAAATTAGGAGAAAATTCAACGGTTAATTTCATTTAGCAAGAGAGAATAATTGTAGAGAGAAAAAAAGAAATTATGGAGCATATCTGATTGGGTTGAAAGCTTTATAGTTTATATACGTTATTATTAATAAGTGAACTATTAATATTGAGTAACACTATAACAGCTGGAATATTGTAACATTTTGTGGTAAGTTTCATTTAATGGTTGTGACATCTTAATAGCTTGGTTTATCTTAAAAAGTGGTGGAATATCTTTAAGCTATCAGCCACCAGAGACTAACAACTTTTAACAAGCTAATTTCTAACAAACTAGAAGGTTAAAAAAATTATAAAAATAAAAGTAACAAGTCAAAGTAAATAGTTAGTGTCAAGTGATATTACTTTGTTTTTTTTTTCTGTCATTTTTACTAAAATTAATAAATAATAATTAGATTTAAATTTAATATTAAATTGAATAATGAGTTAAGTTAATTACTCCACTCCAATAATGAGTTAGTTAAGTTGACTAATTTTAAACGCAACTACAAATCAATTTTTTTTTGTTTGTTTTTTTTTTTGGTAAAGACAAATCAACTATTTTAAATGGCAAATTGCAATTCACTTGTAGAAGTGGTCCCTAATTATTAGTATAATATAATGAATTAACAGCAAGTTCGGCACCTCTCATTTATATCATGCCTAATTATTATTGTAAAAATAAAAATAATGACTATTATTAGTGTATTAGCATTAGAAATATAAATTGCAATAAATCAATTGACAAGTGAAATAAAGATTTAAGTTTAAATAAAGTATATAATGAAAAGATAAGATTAGGTGTAAGAAATTGAATGCAATTTGTTGGTTATTAAAAACTAAATAAGAGTATTATAGCCAATTCGTAAGTTAATAATATATTAAAAATAGTAAATGTTCTATATTTTTAGAGAGACTAAAAATGAAAGTATTCCTATTATTATGAGATAGATGAGATATTTTAATTATTATATATTGAATCAAAATAGAATACAAAACATGATATTTCAAGCATGATAAAAATTTAAAAACTTACTTTCGAATATATAATTTCTTTTTTAATCAGAAATCTTGAATTCGATTTTTAAAAATAAAATATTTTTAAATACTTGAAAAATACTTGAAAGGGAACGCTTTATTCCCATCTCTCTCTATATCTTAAAGCACAAATTTATCCTTAATGTTGGATAAAAAGTGTTAAATTTACCCTTAATGTTTTGATGAGCAAAATATTACCCCCATGTATTAAAATTGAGAGAAATTTATTCCTCTTGTGCCACATGCCTACTTGCTCGAGTGTTATATGTTAAGATACTATTAAAAAAGGTGCAAAAATCTTTGAATTTTAAAAAAATTTAGAAAAGATATAATTTAGAAACCTGAAAATATTTTCTTTCCAAAAAAATTACCTTTTATAAAAACCTCCGAAGTTGCTTGCCTTTTTCTCCGAAGTTGTAGAAGTATACATCTTCCCGGCGGTTGTCAAACAAAACGCGCTTGGAATTTTAATTTAACTGACCTCTATATTGTGCCCACGTAGAAATTTAAAAAATTGACTGCCAAATGCGTTTTAGAATATCCAGCAAACGCTAGATGAACTCTGGATTGTGGGATGCAAAAAATTCTAATTAATCCAAAGTCTTTTCTCGGTCTACGCTACCTTCCAACCCAGCCTTACTGACAATATATATATATATATTTTTTAATTAGATCAAATAATTAACAACAAAATGAGAACCTTGAACCTGCAAATTGTTAGTTGGCTGCTTATCTGCTTGGCAAATCACTCCATAGCCACAAACACACTCAATCAAGGTGATGTATTCAACTCTTCTTCTCGCCTTATTTCTACTGATGGCCTCTTTACCTTACAATTCAGCCGTAGATACTGGGTAATCAATAACACCAACGATGATATTCTCGCCCACCCAGTCTGGTCAGCCAACAGAGACGACCCTATATCTGAAGAATGCACTGGTGCTCTCACCATAGATGAATTTGGGAGCTTGAAAATCACTCATCATGGGGGAGATCCAATTGTGATATATCAAGGTGATCAGGGATGAATCTGGGTGCTCTGCATTTTGTTACTCATTTTTATGTATTTTATTCATTTCTTACATGGGACTACTAGAATAAATTTTCTCTTTATGAAATTAAATTCTAGGCTTTGTGATATATTCAGGTGATTCTAAATCCAACGCCTCAGGTGTCACCGCAGTCTTATTTAGTGGTGAAAAAGCAAGGAAATGTTGTCTTATGGGAAAGCTTTGATCATCCAACCGACACCCTTTTTCCTGGAATGAAATTAGGCATCAATAGAAAGAGCGGAAAGAAGTGGTATCTCACAGCATGGCTAAGTAAAAATAACCCAACTTCAGGACCGGTCACCCTGGAATGGGATCCCGAGGAAAGCCAAGTGTTCGTTAAGCTACGAGGAGAAATATTTTGGAGTAGTAGAGTATTGACTAATGACACCAAATTTAAAAATCTTTATTCTGATTACAATATTAGTCATGTTTCAAATGAAGACGAGGATTACATTTACTTTCAACGAATCATCATCACCACCTGACCCTGAATATATTCCCGCGAGGAATATTTCTGGTTTGTTTCTTTATTACTCTGGAGACTTGATCGAATATGATCCATCTTTTGGAGGTCTACGTTTTGTTGCTTGCTCTTCATGCTGCGATGGAAATAGCATAGGGGAGGGATGCCAGACATGGAAAACCGGATGATGTGTCGGAGAAATACCGGCAACTTTCACTTTGAAAATTTCAGATACGAGTATAACATGAGCCTTGAAAGGGATGGAAGATGATTTGTAAAACCATCCGTAACACATTAGGGTCAGTATAGAATTCGTACAATGCATTTCTTGAGTTGTAAGAATTCGTATAATGCATTTTTTGCTTTGACAACACAACTAGAAATATAAACCAAGATTGTTTTGTGTATTCATTTGATTCAAAGAACAAAATAATTTGGAAACTCACTGCAAAAATCATCAAGACCATCGTTTACTAAAAATTACAAGATCCAACCTTTTCATAAATAAAAGTAGAAAATGTACCTGCATAAGAAATCAAGGGCAAAGGGGAAGAGGACAGAAGCCAATACGTTTAGTCCACTCAAAACAGGGTTGTATTGCTTAGTAAATAGATGTTTAGACAAATGTCGGTAGCAACACACAGCTACTCCACATTCCAAAGGAACGCTGATAAGGAGTCATTTCAAGTCTAACAAACAGAAATTTCCATGATTACATTACATCACATTACCATGATTCCAGAAGATGAATAATTGATTGAATGGCCTCACCTAGAGCCGCGGTAGGGAGGAGGAGAATAAGGGGACCTAGATCTATCCCTCCTAGATCTTCCACCATACGGAGAATGCCTGGGAGAATAATCACGACCCCCACGATAAGGAGAGCGCCTCGGAGACCTATAATAGTCATCACGGCCACCACGGTACCTACCACGATCACCACGATAGCCTGCCAAAAAGCAAGAGCAATAAATAACAGGAGGATTACAAAAATTCCATATTGTGCACTTCCATTTTTATGAAAGATGGAGGAGTTGAACTTACCGTAGTCCCTATTGCTTTTCAGCCCAAGATAGTGTCCTGGTGTTGGAGTTCTAGGTCGTTTCCTCCGTGACTGAAAGATAAAATAAGTCATTTGATTATACAAATTACTCAGAATAAAATTAAACTTGAGCAAAAAGAACAACCATTAACTTGTGCATAAAACCTAAAACTAACAATCGAACACCCACACAAGCATATAAATGCAGCCGGGTTTACAGAAACCATACAAAGAGATTAAAGTCATTGGGAATTGTCCATAGAAGGAGAACAGTCAAGCTACCAAGAAAATTAAGGAAAAGACCGGGCAAAACTGACGTGTTCATTAACTAAATGCCAGGTATTATGAAATACCATAACCCTGACTAGACAGATGATAATGTCCATTGATTAGTTGAGAGTTGAAATTGAATGCTGTTGGTAATGTCCTGTGATTAGTTGAGTTGAAATTGAATGCTGAGGTTGTATATTTGTTGGAACAATATAGTTGCTAGGTTTAGTTGATCACAAGCATTTGAAATGTTGTTTAAGCTGGCGATTGATCAAGCTGTTTCACTTTGACATGGATGAACTGATCATTCTTTGATTGCTGCCAACATAGCTGACGCAATATCTTCTGAATATAACCAGAAAACTTTCAAGTTAAGAAGCAAGGTCTAATGAAAACTGACTCATTTAATACCCAAACCGCGATCAGGTTACCTTCTCCACTGTTATATACCGGCCCTCCAGAACAGATTGGTTGAGATACTTGACACATCGATTGGCATCTTCAACATTGTCCATTGTAACAAAAGCAAAACCACGAGAAATACGAGTTCGGGGCTCCACAACAAGAAAACATGAAGCAACCTAACAATTAAAAGTACACATTATTGACACTAGCCATATTATAGCATGTCAGTTATACCAAATAAATCCAAAAAACAAGTCCGAGAGTATCTGTTTAAGTTTATCGAAAACCGACCTTTCCCTCCTTGGAAAAATGTTCTTCCAGGTCTCTTTCTGTCACTCTTGTGGACAGACCAGTCACATAAAGTGTATTTCCAGGATTTACAGCTTCAGTCCTGCCATATTGTTTCAGAAGGCAAAGAAGGATTAATCACATACAGAAACAAAAGTGTTGCAGTGGTACGTGTAACAGAAGCACAAGCAGCCAGATACATGTCCATAAACACCACAGAATGTATGACTGTTACAGTGGTATGTAGCACAAATTGGAAAAAAGAAAAAAAAAAAAAAAGGTAACTTGCAACTAACCTTCCATGGCTTCGGGACCTTGATCTGATGCCCACCGCCGTCCATGTTAAACAGCCAAAGGCAAGGTGTTGAATGGAGTAGAAATGCTAATACAAGATACTTAACCACAATGGAAAGCCAAATTTACAATACCTTCCACGACTTCGAGACCGTGATCTATGCCTTGGCCGGGGCAAGGATCTAGATCTTGACCTCGACCTCGATTGTTCTCGCCAAGGGGAAAGAGACTGTGAGTTCCTAATACACCCAATGCATTTAAAAAAAAAAAAAAAAGGAAGCTTAATGTCAGCTTCATAAAAAAAGAACGACAATCGAGCTGAAGTAACTAGAGGCAAACGTGCACAATAATGAGATGAAATTGGTCTAATTGCCCTCATAAAAACCCCCAATATAAGCTGTTCCAGTAATTTTTTCCAGCTCCACAAATGCAGGTCCAGAACTTCTAATGACAAGAAACAGAAAACCTCCAACTAGCAGTCACTCGCATGCATATATGGTAATCCAGGTAAAAACCTAGGATTTAGAAACAAGGCTCTTTCTGAACATAAAACATAAACGAAAAATTCTGAACATAAAGCAGAAACAACAAAAACAAGTAATTTATATTCAATAAATTTGACTTTCCTTCCCAAACTCGTCAAAGATCGAGTATTTTACAATACCACGAACCATGAAACAAAAAAATTAAGAAAAAAAAAAAGTAAGCAAAAAGACCAACAAAGATTAGCAATAGCAAACCGGAAAATCAAACATAGATGGACGCGAAACCCTATTTTCGTGAATTAAAAAGATGCAAACGATAGATCCCATCTCAGAGAAAAGATAAAATCAAAATATACAAAGAATAAGCTACAATACTAGAAAATTGAATAAGGTAGAAGCTGTTACCTTTTTCCAGGAGAATCAGCCTGAGAAATAATCAAACAGCATTCATTAGATTTTGTCATAAATAAAAATCAGGAATCGATAATTATCAAAAAGAAAATTAATACAGAGAAGGACCGAAAGAACAGAAATTCACCATATTGACTGAAGCAGAAGGAATCGAGTCCGTTGAACAGAGGATTAGGGCTTCTTACGAAGATGAAACCCCGAGGCTCTGGATCTGTTCTTTAAATAGAGGAGACTTTGCTTCAAAAGAAAACGAATATAGTACGTGGCACTTGACCGAAATTATCTCAAAAAGAAAAAAGAACGAAAAACGACGTGCCGTTTGCGTTGTAAAAAAAACTTTTTTAGTGAATTCCAATGCTTAACTGTGGTGAGAATGACTCTAGACTAATTTTGAATATAAAATTATCATAAACACTAACATGAACCTCATCATGTTCTTCAGCAAAATACTGAATTAAAGTCTAACTATGATGCAGTCGCTTTTCATCAACAACAGACGAATCCATTTCCTTCACTCAACCAGATGATCAGTGCAAGGAGAGAGAACTGTTGGGCAGCCTAGTTGAGTAAGCAGTTTGAATTTCTGCAACACTTAACAAGAAACTTCATCAACTTATAGATATTAAGCAAATGAATATTCACCTGAAAGTACCTTCCATGGAGCTTCTTAATTCCATAACCCAATTGAACATTGCCAAATGATTTTATATCAGTAAGAACACCGTTTCTGCTGCAAACGTGTTTTCTAACTCGAGCTACCAAGTCCATCCATGCGTCCTTCTTCACATGAGATTTCAACAAAAGCATGCAAGGCATTTTTCACTGTTCTGCTTCTCCACAGGGAACTTGATTCCTAAACAAATTTAACATAATTCTCCATTAGATGATCTTTTAGGCACAGTAGTTATTCAAATGATTGGCTTTAGAATTTCTGAATGCAATAATCATTAATCTATTAATCAATTCAGATTGAGACCGAGCATCAGGTTCAGTTCGAGATGGATTAAACCAAAAACCGAAGACAGAAATGAAGCTTGCAAATTTGAGGAAGAAGGTAATCACTTAGCATGCAAATGATAGAGAAGGTTAGAGAAAATGTGATATAAAGAATGTACAGCACTTTTTAACAATTTAATGCTTTTATAAATGAAAATCCATTCTAACAATTCCAATCCTTAACTTTAATGGAATTAATTCGAATTATAATTAATTACAAAAATAGCTAAATTTTTAACTATTAAAATTACAATGGATGCGATTTTCTTATTAATAAATTTTGAATTGTTAGAACTTATAAATGGAGGGGAAAAAAGGAGAATTGACTGTGCCGATCTATTGGTGGAGTCAAGCCAATCTGCAAAACTAATCCTTATAGTATAAAAGATTAGCACTCCGATATTTAAATCAATGAGGATAAAAAGAGAAAAGACAAAGGAATGGCAATATAAAAAGTGAAAATAATGATACCTTGTTCTCAAAATTTTACTACATATATATATATATATATATTAGGTGATTAGGGCCTACGATACTAGAATACTTGCGTATAGGAATTCAAGTATTTATAATTGGCAAATTTAGGTGTCTGATGCGACGGTTTGCAGAATTGCTGCATTATGTAACTGACAGAAAGATACAAATCAATCCGAAATCAAGTCCGATCAATCTATCTTGACACGGGCCAGCTTAAATGTTAGTAAAACAAGCGATACTTGGGCCCGAGTCACCCTGGGTCGGCCACTGTTGGGCCGGGCCTTGATATAAAAGATGAGCACCATCACTTATAAAAGGAGGATTTGGACTGGCATAAAAACGAAAGTACTTAAAATTTACATTTTAACCAAATGTCAGTGAAGGATTTGAAGATCTTCTAAAGATTCAAATGTATGGATTGTGTAGACAAGCAGAACTGCGAACTATATTTACATCAATTAGACTTTTCACTTGTGGAAGAAGAATGTATACTTATTCTTACAGAGACTCTTTTGATTATACTAGATTGTTACAGCAATGTAAAGGCAGCAAATCCATTCAAAAACTGCATTCCCAGATCATTACTGGAGGCTATGGACAGAACCCATTTGTTGCTTCTAAGCTAGTCAGCAAGTGTTGTGAAGGTAATGACTCAAGCATGGGGTATGCAAGGAAGGTGTTTGATAGTTTGTCCCAGAGAGACATTTTTCTATGGAATATCATTATTCAAGGGTATGCAAATTTGGGTCCTCAAATAGAAGGCTTGAAGATCTATGACCAGATGCGATTAAGTGGTGTTTGTACTAGTCGATACACATACCCTTTTGTGCTCAAGGCTTGTGGTGTTTTGCGCGATGGAAAGAAGGGCCAGGTGATTCATGGGCATGTTATGAAATCTGGGTTTCACACAGATTTATTTGTCGGGAATGCTTTAGTAGCATTCTATGCTAAGTGCCAGGAAGTTCATGCATCCAGAAAAGTGTTCGATGAAATGTTTTATAGAGATGTTGTTAGTTGGAATTCCATGATTTCTGGCTATGCTGTAAATGGTTTTCTACATGATGCTCTGCTGCTGTTCCGAAGTATGCTGCAATATGAGACGACCTTTCCACCTGATAATGCAACTCTTGTAGCTATTCTTCCTGCTTGTGCTCAAGCAGCAGCTATACAAGTAGGTTTCTGGATTCATTCTTTTATCATAAAGACAGGAATCGAAATAAATGCGGCATTAGGCAGTGGCCTCATATCTATGTATGCAAATTGTGGTCTTGTCAACACTGCCAGAGATGTTTTTGATCGGGTGTGTGATAAAAATATTGTTGTCTGGAATGCAATGATAAGATGTTACGGTATGCACGGTTATGCAGATGAGGCATTCCAGATGTTCTCACAATTAACAGAAAGCGGTGTACAACCAGATGGTATTATATTTTTGTGTCTGTTATCAACGTGTAGTCATTCAGGGATGGTTGCAAAGGGGCGAGAACTTTTTGCAAGTATGAGTGATTATGCAGTGGAGAAAAGCGAGGAGCATTATGCTTGCATGGTAGATATCCTTGGCCGGGCTGGATATCTTGATGAAGCAGTTGCACTTATCAAAACAATGCCTGTGAAGCCAGGAAAGAATGCATATGGTGCCTTGCTTGGCGCTGCTAGAATACACAACAACATGGAGCTGGCTGAAGAAGCAGCTGAAAGACTGTTCATTTTGGACCCTGAAAATGCTGGACGGTACGTAATCTTGGCCAAGATGTATGAAGATGCAGAGAGGTGGGAAGACGCAGCCAAATTGAGGAAGTTAATGCAGTATAGGAAAATTAAGAAGCCAATTGGGTGTAGCTCAGTTGAGGTGGAATGTGTCCAGCACACGTTTGGCTTCAAAGATGAGTCTCATCCATTTACGAAGCAGGTTTTTGATACGGTTAAAAGATTGGATAAGATAATGGAGGATGAGCTGATTTTGGAGTGATCATATGAGCATTCGTAGAACATCGTGCCAATTTTGGTTTGCTGACCCAGTCGTCATTGGCTGCACACAAGACCTGAGAAAGCCAACAGGCTGAGGTCAATTCAGTACGCCATTGCCATATGCTTGCCTGCAAGAGACCTCATCGCAAATGTCTAATACAGTGGAAGTGAACAGCAACGTGAGATCAAATATAATCTTCCAATTTGTTAATCCTATTACGTAATCACCTGAGAGAACAATAATTTTGTTTCTAACAGACAATACAGAAGCCATTCTTTCAGTTAAATCTGATATTCACCAATCAATCCTTTGTCACGCTTTGCACTAGTTACAATACGGAATCAATATTCAAATATCATCCTTATTAGACATTGCACAAAAAGTAAGATTTGGAAATCGAAAAACTTATCAAACTTAACAGGGCTCTTAAATCCGCCAAAATACGAAAACTATTCTTTTCAGTTCAATCCAATATTCACCAGTCAATTCTTCATCACGCTTTGCACTAGTTACCAACACGGTATCAATATTCACGTATCATCATTATTAGACTTTGCACAAGAACTAAGATTTGGGAATTGAATGAAAAAATTATCAAACTGCACTGAACTCTTCAATCAGGCAAAATATGAAAACTCAGCAGCATGCCATCATGCGTTTGCTTCACCGGTTTAGCATGAACACAGGCTAGAGAAGATCATGTTGTCAAAATATCAGGAACCTTGATGGAATGAGCTCCAATCACCTTACCACCAGCATCTGGGAAAGTCTCATAATTAGGTAGAGGGCTAACCTTCCCGTCAGCATCTACCAGTAAAGGATACCTGATAAGATGACCTTGCAATTCCACAAAACTCGGCTCCACATATCTCTTCCAGTTTTCTTCCGCAATATTATTTACTCTCTTTACACATTCCAAACTCTCAGGCTCCATCAATTTGCCCTGGACCTCACCAAGATGTTCTGCCCACAATGACATTCTATATCCGTATATCTGCATAGTGCACAAGTATGGTGAGCAACTCGCCAATAGCGGTCAGAGGCCCAAACACACAAGTCTTTTATATGAAAAAATTTTGCCAAAACTAACCTGCCCACGTGGCTGTTTATTCTTTGCTGCCCAAGTGTAATGCGGTTGATATGCACCCATAGCAATCTCAGTGTCTTTTGAACCAGCCATGGATCTCTGGTTAATATTTGCAGATCCAATAATGACATACTCATCATCCACAATCATTCCCTTTGCATGGACATAGATCATGAACCGCTGAAATTTATATGCGTCCGAAACCTAATAGGAAATTGCCATTTGATGTTAGATGACTTTCTTGCAAACATAAAAGGAAGCACTTGTTAAAAGTAAACTCTACTGCTACACGAAAAGGTGTTACTTCAAAAAAGCATCCATAAAGGTCAAAAAGAAAAGTGAACAATGTAATATTACAGCTAAAGTTATATTAGAAATCTAATGATGTTGAAGAACATAAAACCCAAAGCTGGATATAATAGATGATGTTAAAGTTACAGGATATCTCAATTGTAAAAGCACCTTCAGAACCACAGGGTTGAAGCCCCTTCCAACATAAATAAATGGTAGTTAGAGCTTTAGTCATATTTCAAGTCAGCAACAATTGAATTATTATGCCATATGAATGAGCAGCCAGCTATTTAATCTAGGCCTTGAAACTTGGTGAATGGAAGACAAAGATGTCAGAAAGTACAAAGAGATGCTATCTATAATTACCGTTTCACCATTAGTGCTTGACAGGTTCTCTGGAAGCTTTTCACGTGTACCAAGGCAATAGAAATTGAGGTAATCTTGAGGATGTGAATTTAGTTGCATTGACTTAATTTCTTTAGCAATTACATCATACATCATTTGCATTGTCTGGCTCTGCAAAACATGAATTTCAGTGGATGAGATATCTAGACTTGACATATTGTTTAACTTGCTCAAAATAAATTCCTAACATCTTATTAGAAACTAATTGCACAATGCATATGATGGTGCAAGAAAAATAAAAATGCAGCTCTTTCTGTTTGTAGAAATATGGACATGTCTCAAATAAATTATTACAATTAAGAACTTTACCTGCCAAAAGAGAATTTCTTGCATGGTCTCACTCTTTGGATCTCCCTCAGGCCACATCGGCAGCACAACATACACCGCAAATCTCTCGTTAGCTCTAATTTTACTAGCAATTTTTAATGCCAACTCCATTGGGATCAGATTATCAACTCCTGCACATTATATGGAACTTTCATAGATTCAGTCTACAACTCACAACATGGGCAATAGTTATATTGGAACAGTCAAAAACAAACAACTTGATAGTTCTGGTGAGCATTCAGTATATTCTGTCTACAACTTTCAAAAACTCAATTGACAAAACTAACATTAACAACTGAGCAGAAATGGAACTGAACTAGAACATATTTAGTTTTGTAAAGTAAGTTTGGTTTTGGTGCTTTTATTTTGGCTTATACTTGGAAAGTAAGTTTCAATTTTGGTTCAGAATAAATCTTACAATATCAAAGGTTTTAGAATTAAAAAAAAATAATTACAAATTAACTACAATCCTTATTCATTCCTTAAAACGAGAAAACTGAACAAACAAAAACTATCTATAAAAACTGGATTAACAGCAATTCCTAGTTCAAGACAGAAATTAAGTTGGAAGCTACTGGATATAAATACTAAAAGGTAAGCAGTCATGTGGAGGGGGGCTATTTATCCAAGACTTACTTACAAAAATGTATTTTCAGAAAAAATAATGCTTCAGATGCTAGGTTGCATATTAAAATATATATCAGTTGGAAACTATTTTTTGGAAAAGGATTCTAGAAAATGTGCCACTCATAAAGGAATATCACAAAAAGATAAAGCCAAACTAAAGTTGGCCCAAATCAAAGGCAACTGGCAATGAAGTCAACAATAGTTGAAGATGATCAACAGTGGTCATAACATTAACTGGTACGTGTTATGAGATTCTCATCTAGAGTATTAATTGATTACAAATATGCAGGACTCTGTATAATAACTTCCAAAACATGAAGTTATTTTCCCTAAAATTCAATTAGTTCGACTAAAAAAATCTATCACCCAGTTTGGAATGCTTAAACATTACAGAATGAAAACAATGTTTTCCTGAGATATATTTTCCATGAGGCAAAGAAAAAAGGCCTAGTTCAAGAACTTAGACCAAGCAACATTTTAACTATTTACTAGTGACAATACAGAAAAAATCTTCTCCAAGAAAAGAAAAGTATCGGAGATGGAAAAGAATAAAGGTGTCAGTGAATTGGAACAGACTTAGGTCCATATCTTATCAAGCTAAAAGAGCACCCAAGGCTTCACAGATAATCTTAAAACTCAGAAATAGAAACAATGCCATTCAAAAAACATATGGCACTTGCATAACAAATTCTAAGAATCTTAACCTGCATTCTTATATGATGGCCATCCATATGAGGACCCAAGGAAATATTGATTTTCAATGTATATGAAATGCTGTGCAGATCTGATTGCTTGGACGTATGCAGTTTGAATGCTCCTGTCTATCACCTGATCTTTTGCACAGAGGAGGTTCTACAATCCAGAAGTTTGATTAAGTAAGATGACAGTGGCAAATCTTAAATATAGGTCAACATAACACATGCTTGAAAAATTATCTACTTCAATTTAGAAGAGGGGGAGGGGGGGAAAGGTGGGGGGGTGGTGGGTGTAGAGTTTGTAGTGGGGGTATTGGAAGCTTCGCTCATCTAACAAACCTGAGTCTCACATTGATGTCCTGATTTTGGGAATCCTTTTAGTGATCCTCTATCAATAGAACGAAAAATCTGCAAAAAGGAAAAGAAATAAAATGATAAGCAATGAGATGGCAAATAAAGTGCAAACTTCAATCACAAGTATAAAAAAAGAAGGTTCAGCTCTATTCAACCTGGACATGCCAGTTCTCACGATCTTCTTCGCTGGAAACATGAACTATAGGATCATCCGGTGGAACTACTGTGACACCCCCTTTTATGGCCAATGGAGGACTTACTATCCAAGAAATTCGCTCTATCTTTATCAATGCATCATCACTCCAATGGGTTTCTGATTTGAAAAACTCTTTCCACCTTGTTGATTTTCTCCATCGTTGCTCAAAGTTTATAAGAACATCATATGCTGCAGGTCCATCAATTCTGCAATGCAAGTCATGCCATGGTTGCCTTGGTGCTATCAACCCAGCCTTATAGAAACAAAAATGAGATATTTCTTTTCAGAAAGCAAATGGAAACAAGCCAAAGAAGAAGAAGACAACTGACTGACAAAACATCACAATTAAAAACGGAGCTCAGCATGCTAGTTCAACAACAAGAGAAAAGTTATGGGTGCATTTACTTATAGAAAACAATTTTCTGTTTTCTATTTTCTTAAAAAATTTGAGTATTTATTTTCTGTAGTAAAAAATTTAAAAGTTAAGTTCATTTACCAACAAATAAAAAACTAGAGTATTTATTTTATGTATATATGTATGTATGTACATATATACGTATGTGTATATATATATACACCCCCCCACACACACATATATACATATGTATGTGTACATATATATGTGTTTGTACGCGTGCCCGCATACATATACATATATGTATGTGTATACACATATATATATGTATTTGTGTGCGCGCGCGCGTATGTATGGAAATATATACACATACATACACATAAATACATATGTATGTATACATACATACATATGTACATGTATGTGTATGTGTGTGCATGTATATATATGTGTGTGTGTGTGTATATATGTACACGTACATATACATATGTATGTATGTATGCACCTACAAGCACATACATACATATGTATGTGTATATTAATGTGCATATATATATATATATATATGTGTGTGTGTGTGTGTGTGTGTGTGTGTGCATATGTATGTGTATGTATATATATGCACATATATATACATATGTATGTATACATATAAATATGCATATGTATATGTATATGCGTATGTATATGTATGTACATACATATATATATATATCCATGTGTACGTATGTATGCACGTACTACATATACATAAACATGCATATACTTATGTATGTATGCACATACAAACACATGCATATACATGTACATGTATATGTACATATAAGTATGTACATAGGTATGTGTGTATGTGTTAAGATTATTCAGAAAATTTAGAAAATATCTTTTATTAGTTTTTTAATTTTTTTTTATTTTGAAAAACTAAAAAATTCATTTTTTATTTTTTATTTTAGAAAACTGATCAAAATAAACATGATCTCTATTTTCTGTAGAAAATTTTTCTGGAAAACTGGAGCAGTTTTCTATAGGTGAACAAGCCCTATACTGGGCTGATTGAGAAATTGTCATTTGGAAACAATGGGTGAATATCAATCACAACTGAACATGTAGCACCAAAATGTAACTCTATTATTTCATACCAGAAAAAAATGATAAATATTGACATTAATGGGCCAACTGCAATGGAATCAATTGCATTTGGAATGTATCTAGATGGAACAATGAGTTATTGTGGGTAAATCACTTACAGCAAATGTTGGATTATGGAAATCATCCTTGAATACAGTGTCAAGGTCATGAAACAGTCGATGCTCAGGAGTATCATATCGTCCATCACAGAGATCAATACCTCCCAAAAATGCTGTTACCTTCCTGTTATTACCAGTTGCCTGTGTGTCCACAAGAACGCATTTTTGATGGTGTGTAAAGGCAGTTCCAACAATCTGCATCAAAACACCAAAAAATCAAAATGACCGATAAGTGAAAGCACGCAAAAGAATATGGCTATTCGAAACTCAAAAAAAAAAAATTATTTTTACAGTTCACTATATAACAAAAATCAAAGTCCATTCTCAATAAGCAATTAGTTAAAGCAATCTACATACATGATCTCACCAGTTGAAAGGAGAACAATGCATTCAGCAATTAATAAAGCTTACCTTTTGTTTCAGAAAACCAATCTTGCTGCTTGCATAGCGAGGCGCTAATACACATTGTACAGAAGAATGCTTGAAAAATTTCTTGGTTTCTTCATCGTGGGTTTGCATCAACCCTTCCTGCAGCCAATAACAACAGCATCATTTACCTAGTTACAGATCAAAACAATATAGATAGCATTCCAATGCGGCCCCCACCCCAAAAAAATTAAAAATCAGCATGTTGACACAAAACAGCACATAATGTTAAAAGGACACATTCATTATCACATTGCAACCGGCATTCAATTTAATTCAGAAATGTCTTAACTTGATTACGGTAATTCTAAATTCCTGCATTATAAGTTAATAAACAAAATAAGACAATCAAAAACTGCAAAGTTAAACAGGATTCTCACCAATTTGACACCAAACTTATCATGGGAAGTTTTATCATCCCAAACCAGCAACAAAACTCTCACTCCTTCTTCAGATTTATACTTGAGCAATTCACCAAGAGTTAAATCCCCGCCTCGGGGCAATGGCTTGGTGGGCTCTCTAATCAACTTAATCTTATAGAAAACAGACCAACCCACAATGTAAATCATATGGTGAGCTTCTGATATAGCATAGCAAATATCCTCCCAACACTTCTGTTGCCCATATACCTTCCCGTCATCAAGTTCAATCTCTGGCAACATACCATCAGGCACATGAGCATCTTGATAAGTAGTCACTCTACTCCCTTTCCTCAAAGGGAAATAAGTGTTCCTCACTCCTCTATGCTCAGGATCTCCGGCAATGCCATGGCGGTACAAGGGATTCTTCTCACAAGGAATAAATTTCATCTCCAAATGGAGAGCAGTGTCCGGCTTTGGCGGCTTTCCGGAGGATCCAATTATAGGGAACCATCCATGGATAAACTCACCGGAGGCGATTTTTTGAGCCGGAAATTTGACAGTTCCAATAATCTCCGCTCCAAAAAGATCATTATCCTTGACGTGAAATTCTAGGTCAGTTACAGGATGAGCCAATGCAATTGAAAACCGCTGCTTCCACCTGGGGTTTTTGGCGTTCTTAAGCACACGGGTGCGAGCCAAGGTAGCTTGAGGAACAACCACCGTGACATAAGGATCACTGGTGACGATATTACTTGGATGGTGACTCTTATGGTCATCTTCGCCACCTTCGTCGTCGGTGGAACCGGCGGCGGCGGAGGATTTGGGCGGAGGAACACAAGCCGACAAACAACCCCGGAGATGAGTGGATAATAAATCCATGTTAGGTAATCTTCTTGCTTCAATTATGCGCAAGTCAAGGTCTCCATAAAGAATCATTTCCGTATCACCACCTGAGATCTCCGCCATGGTATCCAGCTTCTAAACAGAAGTAAGCAAAGTGAATTACACAACTTTGTGAAAAACAAGCAAATGGGTACTGAAAAAATTTCACAAATTTAAAGATGGGTAGTTAAAATACACTTCTTTATGAGCAATAACCAAATGGGTAGTGAAAATTACACAGATTTATAAGAAATAAGCTGGGTAGTGAAAATTACACAAATTTATTAAGAAACAAGCAGATGAGTAGTGAAAATACACAACTTTATGAAACATAAGAAGATGGGTACGTGATCGATAAAAAGGAGGAGAAATGCAGAGAAATGAAGAAAGGAATGTGAACAGGAACATTTAAGGGATGAGTTTGCTTGTAGCAGAGGTCTCCTCCTGCAAACCGGTTGGCTTAGAGATTTAGTGAATATCAAAGAAACAAATTACATACTAATGGGCATTAGATTTTCCTTGTAGATAAGAACAATGAAGGACTGAAAAGACAAGATATTTTCATTTTCTAGGTAGCAGTTGAAGGTTAGGAACATAAGAAGATGGTTTAATGAGAAAGTGGCGAAGTGGGGGCTGAAAGAGGATGATTTGTTCGAAGAAATTATGGCAGTTTCATAAGAAAGCGGTTTCAGTTTCAAATTCTTGTGCATAATTTACTAGGTTCTATGTTTTACTTCTTGGGCTTGTCTCTCCTCTCTGCTCCGGCGGTAATTCCACTTGAATGCATTTATAAGATATTAGTAAGAAGTAAATCATCCTAATAAAGAAAACATCAATTTAAGAAATTCCTAATAGATTAAAAATAAATTTGTTAATTTATATTTCATGTTATTCCTTGTTGAAAGTGGTTGGTTTCAAATGAGATTAGCTTTATTTATTTGCTTCTAACAACCTTTTCACTTTATTCCTAGTAAGTTTCAAAGCAGGGATCTTTAAAAACTATTTCTTTTTTAATCTACCAGTAAAAATTATTCCTTATTAGGTCATGATAACCGAACTGGGCACTAGAAAGCCAAATGCCCAGGTCCAGGCCCAAACTCCAAGCCCACAATGAGTACCCAGCCGGTTGAGTCCATAATGCCATTCCTCAAGTCCAGTTAGGACATGCATCGAGGTCAGATTTCCCAGTTGAGAAGATTCTTATTCGAGTAGGAAGAATCAGAGACGGATCCTTATAAATAGGGAAAAAGCCATCAGGTATAAGAATGATTTTCTACCCTGAAAAAACCCTTGACTCTACTTTGTCGACTACTAACTTAACCATCGAGCGTTCTCTCAACGGATCCCGTCGAAATATCGTATTTTGCAGGTTCCTTAGAGTATTGGGTTGGAGTTCACATATAGGAGATAGTTCAGGACCTCCGAACTGTTATCAAGTCATAATTAAGTTATCTTTATCATTTGATAAAGAAATGCTATTTTTTTTGTACTTTTTATATTCGACAGTTTAAATTCACGTGCATTTAGTATATTCGTAAATATTGTTTAATTTTTAATTAAAAAAAATAGTGCACATTACGTGAAGGGTAGATATGTTGCTTGCATGACAGAAAGAAAAGGAATGTACTTTAAGAAGCAACAGCAGAGAAAAAGTGAATCCTTTTTGTTAGCATTGCTTGATTCCAAATAAATTCTAAATAACCTTTTTGTTTCTTCGAAAAATACTCTACTCTACTGAGCAAGCCCCCTTGCATGTTCATTATTATTATATTTTGCATTTGCCAGCCAATTGCCTGCCTCGACGGCCAAACTCGAACATGACATGGTGCGCAAATATATACAATGCGTACACATACAATACTACGTACTATTTTAACAAAAACAGAGTAGATATGATAAATCTTAAAATTTTATAAGAGGGAGAGGCCGGTCATAGCGGTGGAATTGGCGCAATATCATAGTGATGATGACGGTAGAGTTCGATCAGATTTCGCAATGTTTGAATCATGCAAAAATACTACTCCGGTCGAATCGGATATTAACACTCCAAAATATAAGTCAATAAGAGACTTGAAGGGGAAATATGCAGAGAAAGAGAGTATGTTATAAAAATATGCAGAGAAAGAGAGTA
The DNA here is from genome assembly GCA_037975025.1 of Excoecaria agallocha. Classification (NCBI taxonomy): domain Eukaryota; kingdom Viridiplantae; phylum Streptophyta; class Magnoliopsida; order Malpighiales; family Euphorbiaceae; genus Excoecaria; species Excoecaria agallocha. The sequence continues at coordinate 22,585,671 of CM075816.1, forward strand.
TATTATAAAAGTGCAACCTGTGTTTTCATGTGAGACAACCTTATATTTATAAGAGGCATTCAAAACTAATTGGATGGGTTATCCAAGTATAAGAGTAAGTGTGAGGCGATATAACGCGGAGTAGGTAATAAATAGGATGGATGCTTATGTCAATAAACTTTTGAAGAATGTGCCTTGTTAATCCGATCAGACGGCCTTATCCCTTTGGATTCCATACGTGCTCATCTACTTATGCGCCAGACATCAGAGGCACTGGGCTTAGACTTTATCAGGTCTTTTTGTTCGAGTTGAATTTACAACTGTTGGGTCAGGTTTGAGTATGATAAATTGGATGTTATCTAAGATAAATTAAAATTTTGCTTATAATCAAATTGCATCGCAACTCAAATAAATGATTGTTAAATACCATATAGACTCCATCCCCATCTCTAAATTCAACTCTTTTAGATTAAATTATGAAAATTTTAATTTTTAATCGGTTATGAATTAACTTTTTTTTAATAGAGGAAAAAGTTTAAATTCAAAAATTTTTCAAATTCTTAAAACCATCATTTTATGGCTGGGATGTTAATTGTAAAGCATTAAGGATTGGAATCAAGATTTGCAGGCATTTACTTATTAAAAGTTAGAATTACTAAAGTGTCACTTTAATTGATTTCAGTGTCCAAACCTCCAATCATTCTGTTTCAGTAGAAGTTAAAAGGATTAAAATGTGATGTCTCTGTCTCCATTATATAATTTAGAAATGGCCTAAAATGTGCTGTAAATAATAATATCACACTCTCATTTATGTCACCATCTCATCAACTTATTTTTCTGTGTGTGTCCCACTGCCTACCACAATTATTTTTGCCAAACAAAGAATCCAATCCTGTGGAGTTGGATAAACATGTCTAGTTATCACCAATCAAAATATTAATTATTGAGTTGAATGGAATTAGATCCATCCAATATATAATCATTAAAATAATTACACTATATCATAAAAATAATTATATTTTATGAAATTATAAATAATATAAACAAATTATAAATAAATCGAAACATACAAATTACATTATAGATATATAAAACGAAATCATTAATGAATCGAATTAAATTTGATTCAAATTTTTATATCCGGATTCAATCGGCTCAAAATTATCCGCTTTATTTTTTGCTATTAGTTACTATTGTACATTTATAATATCTTTTTATTACCAACGTAAGTTGATCTGAGTGAAAAAAAACTCTGGTCATTTAAGAAAGTGAACTCGAATTCGAATTCTTGTAAGTACAATAAATTTCGTTGAGAAAGATTCCAATAATTATACCTAACAGTACCTCGAATGGCAATTAATTTGAATATGGTATTGTTTCAAGGTGCACCCCGTCAATACAGACTTATTTAAAATACCACATTAAAAACATAAAAAATTAAATAAATAACAATATATTTTTATTTATTAACCTAGAGAACAGCAATGGAAAAAAAATGCATCGATTTACCTTTCTAGTTTCCGATTCTTTGCTCTTAATTTTTTTTTTCAATTTTATCTAAAACGTTTTAAAAATTACTATTGATTTACTCTTTTTTTTTTTAAACCCCATTAGACGGAAAATAACGCTGCATGATGTAGGCAAAAGTAAATTAAGTGTCAATACATGTCATATTAACCACCTCACTCTACTAATTATGATCGTGCAATTTTACTTTAATATATTTAGTTATTTTATTCTTTAAATTTTTATTTTCACATCTATACATAATTTGCAAACTTTAAAAGTAATTTATATTTTTTTTTTTCAATCCAACGATAAAAGAAATTATTAGGAACGGTCCTATTATTGGGGTTTAACAATCATTTGGTGCTCTTTTTTCTTTTTATTATTTCTTTGATTCTAAAGATAAATACATAATGAAAATTAAAGGTCACCAACATTTGTCCTTTTGAAAAGTATTAAATACATTTTCTATATTATCTTTTCTTCTACATGTGTGTGCTGAATGAAAGCATATGATATTATAATTTATGAAACAAACACTTATCAATTAAATAATAAAGAATGCAAAATTGACACTAATAAAGCATTTTTTTTTTTTAATTTGGCATGGCAAGGTCAAATAGCGCAGGCCGCCAAGGAAACTGCTAGTAATTTCTATCCAAAGCCAAACATGTGTTTGAAAAAATAAAAACCTCTAAATGTAAAGCGATAAATGTAACTTAGTGGATTGAGAAAAAAAATAAAATGCACGTATTCTTTATTTTAGAATGAAAATTGTTTATAATGTATTGAAAATTAACCAAAAAAAATGTGGATTAATTACATCCATGGTTATCGAATTTTTGGACTTATAACTAAATAGTCACAATAAAATAATTTGTAATACAAAAATTATCAAAATTTTATTTTATTTCAATTAAAGTAAAAATGACTTGAAAATTAATTTTTTCTGTTATTGGAGTGACAGTTAAGTATGCTATTTTAGGACCAATTAACTTTGTAAGTTGGACCACCAGATGAAAAAAATATTATATCATCATGTAAACATGGAAAGATAACATGTATAGAAGAAAAAAAAAATCCCAAGTAATTAATCATGGTTTATTTGTAGAGTTGGTGTTAAAATGATACACAATTATATGCGGAATACTTAACTATCATTCTGATGATATAAAAAATTAAGTTTCAAATCATTTTTACTCTAATTAAAACAAAATAGAATTTTGATGATTTTTGTGTTAAAATTTATTTTATTATTTCTATTTGATTATAAGTTTCAAAATTCAATGATTACAGACATAATTAACCCCAAAAATGCTCCTATAAATAATTTTTGTCAACTCTGAACCTAACGGCCATGATGTGCCACTGAGATGACACTAACATATACCAAAATTTACCACTTCTTAAATATTTTTCAAATTTTACTTATTAAAAATTTATTTATTAACCTGATAAAATGTGCACTAATATAGCATGTTTTGCCATGTATTAATATTATTTTAATGTCATGGCAGCATCATTTTGATGAAAGTTATTTATAGAAATATTTTTATACCAATTTTCATTATATTGGAGGCATTTTTGCTCCACAATAAATGATAAAATCATTTTAGTAACTTGAAAGCAATTTGAAAGATTGAAATCCAAAATCAATGTAAAAAATTATTTTCACTTGTGATTTTCTAACAAAACTTACAGGAAGTATAATTTATTGAGGAGTGGACTAAAATCCAAAATCACAATTGAAGTGTTTTAGGAGGAGAAGTAGCTCGTTTCTTCCACAAATTCACTTCTTTCCTTGGATGTAGAGACATTAAAATGGATTCAGAACATTCCACAACACCATTATTATTAGTCTCATCATCACCTTCCAACTTCAAATTCTGCAGCACACCTCTATTACTTGAAAATCGTTTCAAATCACCCAAATACTTCAATCTTTCTGCAACATTTGGACTCTCAACCTCAGATTCTTCAATCCGTTGCTTGCCCTTGAACATCCTTATTATTCCACAATGACAAACCATGATTTGTTGTAGTTTGGAAAGGCTGTTCTTTGCTGTTCTTGTTCTTGTTCTTGACTTGACCTATGCATGAAACTTTAGGAGAAGTGGGCTCTCTTGTATCAAAGCTTAAGCTCCTTACTCTTCTACGAATTTCCTTGGGGATAAGAGACACTCTTGGACTTGAAACATATCCTGTTCTTGAATTAGCTCTAACTGGACTAGGTGGTGGACTGAGAAAACTGACAGGTTTTGGAAGTATGTCAAATTTTGCCTTTGGATTTCTGATGTTTCCCCATCAAAAATGTCGAGGATTTTAGCTTCAGGATTCAGCAAAGTGAGAATTTGAAGGTTTTAGGCCCAATTAAATAATAGTTTCTTAGGCAGACGCATGGCTCGCGAGGCCACTAAGAGTTCTGACTTTGTGAAAGCAACCTTCGAAAACGAAAGCGTTACACTCGGCATCCATTTCTTCTCTTTTGGAACGAGTTTATGCTTCAAATACTTGCATAATAATAAAAATTAAGGCACTAATGTAAATCCAATTCGGAAAAATACATAAATTTCTTCGTAAACTATTATTATTTATCAAATTTTTCTTCTAAACTAATTATATATTAAAATACCCTTATTGAAAATATTAGAATAGTCATTTAAATTTTTTTAAAATACAAAATGTTAAATTACTTCGCTAAAACTTATTAAAAATATCAAATTATCCTTTTATTACTATTTGACTTTTATTTTTCACACGCTTTTTATAAACTAATACGTAGCCTACAAGAAATAATCTAACATTTTTAATAAATTCAAAAAATAATATAACATACAATTAATTCAGAAAGAAAATTTGATAAATAATAATAATTTGAAAGAAAATTTAAATATTAATCCATTCAAATTAATCAAAATTTGTTGACCCATATATATATATATATATATATAAACTAAGGTCAAATAATGAAAAGTGCCTCTCCAGCACGTCAGGATATCATATTATCAAAACCTTCAAATACCCCTTGCGTAATTAAATACTTGCATGTGACATTCCATCTACCATTAGCACATATTCTGAATGATAGTTAAATTACTGCCTACGGCAGAAAATCTTGAACAGTCCTTCCTTCTCTTATATGGTTACAATATACAGGAAAAATTAAACCTCGTTCGTAGAAGAGCAACAACTTGCACTACTCCACAACCAATATTTCATTTTTCATGGATTTTGCTTATACAATAATATTAACTTATCAACAACAAGAAATCTATCGTAGAAGAATCTCCAGACTGAAGACGATGATATGATGCCTACGCCTGCGGTTCTTTGACTTCCCATTTTTGGGCACTCCATTCATCACAATCTGCACATTAAAATATAAGGTAAAAATCAGCATATGTTCATCTAAAAATTTACTCAAAATGCTTGCAATTTGGATCCAAACAGATGGATCTCCATGTACTTTCAAAACTGCCATAATTAGTCATCTGGCCGTCTTCAAAAACGAATTTTGGGGGGCAGAAATTTATCAAGTTACTACTGCTAGTCACAAATTTTAGCAGCAGAAATGTGGCAATGAATGACATTCCCAATAAACTGCAGGAGATATAAACCGTTCCCCAGTATGAACTCATAAAAGCTTTTTACCATTCAAATATTTATATCAGAGAAGCTCGAAACCTTTTTCTGAAGCATGTTATAACTATACCTCAGGAAGAAAATTGACCATGTCTATACTAGTTTCTATCAGTAAGCAAGGCAAGAGTTCAAAGAACAACTTGACCTTTACTTCCGAAGAAGCTCTTCAGTAATCACATGAATCATCGACTGCTCCTGTCATCCTTGTCCCTCCCATTCCTGTTTCCTTTACTGCTCGTGTCATCCTTGGTGCTAGTTTGAGGAGTGTACTGGCTGGTGGAGGATGGCGAATATCCAGGTGCACTTGGTGAATACCCAGCACTGGGACTGTGTCAAATAAAATGAATGTGAAACATTTGAAGTCAGATGGATCTATTTTATTTAGTCCAATGTAATGGCATACCTGTACTGTGGAGAACTTGGGCTATAATCTGGGCTTACTCCAGAATTATATGGACTGTGCAAACCAAAAGACAGCATGCTCAGAGAATATTATAAAAGGAAGTAGTGAAGCAGCAACACAATATATCAAAGTTTAAGCAGAGAAATGGTAATAGAATAGGAGTCACCTGCTCGGGCTGTATGTTGGGCTTGATGGCGAATATGATGGAGATGTTGGTGAATAAGAAGGTGAAGTTGGGCTGTAAAGAAGGTTAATAGAAAAAATAATAAGCATCAAAAACAAAAACAAAATAAAGTTGGAAAAAAAAGTTACATCTATATCTAGCACCTGAGTAAAATAAGAAGTGAACCAGTGGAAACTTACCTGTAATTTGGAGAAGTAGGACTGTAAGGACTCGACGGTGACAATCTCGGGCTGCTAGGTGAGTAAGCCAATGATGGACTGTATTTTGCGGACTGAGGATTGTAACTTGGTGAGGTTGGGCTGTAGCTTGGGGAGGTGGGGCTGTAGCTAGGAGATGTTGGACTGTACCCTGGAGAAGTGGGACTATATGCAGGGGAAGTGGGGCTGTATGATGGGGATGTGGGGCTATATGAAGGAGAGGTTGGGCTGTAGGATGGTGATGTCGGGCTGTATGAAGGAGATGTCGGGCTGTATGCAGGGGAAGTGGGGCTGTAGGCAGGGGAAGTGGGACTGTATACTGGCGATGTAGGGCTATAACTTGGTGAAGTGGGACTGTAGCTGGGTGATGTGGGGCTGTAACTCGGAGAGGTGGGGCTATAGCTTGGAGATGTGGGACTGTAGCTGGGAGACGTGGGGCTGTAGCTAGGGGAAGTTGGGGAATACGATGGACTTGTAGGAGAATAGGCAGGACTTGTGGGGCTATATCCAGGGGAACTTGGGCTATATGTTGGTGATGTTGGGCTGTAACCAGGAGAGGTCGGACTGTAACCAGGTGAAGTAGGACTATATCCAGGAGAAGTAGGACTGTAGCCTGGTGAAGATGGGCTATAGCCTGGTGAAGATGGGCTATAGCCTGGTGATGAGGCAGGAGAGAATGCCATGCCCCCAACATAAGGAGAGAACTGTGCATCTGTGATTGGAGATAGCCGAAGATTTGGGCTCAACAAGTAATTTGGAGACATCATTCCCTCGCGGTAAGGAGTTCCTGATACTGGAGAACGACCAGGAGTCATGCCAAAGTCCAGACCATCCATGTAACTAGGAAGCTGAAGTTCAATAGCATTCTTCAACATTTCATCATTGAGATACAGAGAGCAGTCTCCTGTGCCAATTGGTGCTAGCTGGCCAAGCATTATATTTTCAGTGACACCTCTCAAGTAATCAGATTCTGCATACACTGCTGCATCAAGGAGAATATCCACCGTCTCTTCAAATGAGCATCTCATCAATGGTCCAGTGTCATTCCGGTTAATACCATGACGGGTGATTGCCATCAAATGGCCGCGGTAGGTCATTGTATCACACAGGATGGCCAGATGTCTGTAATTCACATAAGATCCATCAAAAGATATAACAACCCTCAACTCATCCAGCAAGGACCGGCGCACTGCTTCAATACCAAGAACTTCAATAATTTCAATCAAATGATTGCTGGTTGTCCTCCTTGCATCAACATTTTCATTACACATGACAGCAAGCAGATTGACACCTTCTGTGTCCAGCATCCATTCCTCTGTTGTCTTAAACCCATCATTCTCATCAAACTTGCTCACTTTACTCTGTTTAATGAATACCTTGTTGATATCCGGTATACCTCGAAGAGCCATTTCTGTCAACATGTTACTCTCGATCTTTTTCAGGAAAACATCATCCTCTGCTGACTCATCATTCAACTCCCCCTTTGGAGCTTCATCATTCATGATACGTATTCGGAGGATAAGCTTTTCAGCATTGTCATCATTAAATATACAGGTTAAATCATCATCAAATTCAAGGTTGATCTTCTCAGCAATGTCAGCCATGTTCAACTTCTTATCAACCATCATTTCACGATTCAATTCTATGCGAAGCAACCATGGAGAAATTTTTTCAGGTGCTATCTCTTCATCTGGCATCTCGTAATATGACCTCACAAAATCAATATCCTCTTCAATAATGGTGCTCATGGGGTCCGGATCATACCATACTTCTGTAGCTTGAGTAACACTCCGAAGAGTTGTGTATTCCAGGGCACACTGAACATTCTTAGCCCTCTCTTTTGTTTGGCTACAGTCAGGCTTCAAGTAGACAGAAAGTGAAGGTGTTTTAATCTTTTTAGCTACATTAATAATTTCCCTCAGCCGAGGAACACCAAGGGTGACATTCTTAGCACTCACACCAGCATAGTGGAAAGTATTAAGCGTCATCTGAGTAGCAGGCTCTCCAATGGACTGAGCTGCAATGCAACCAATCATTTCCCCTGGTGCCACCAATGACTGTAAGAACCTCGACTCTATTTCACCAATCAACCAGTCAAATGCTTCACGAGTGAGCCTATATTCCTGCAATACCCTCTTGCTGGCAAGGGTGCTCCGCAGTAAGATTCCAAAGAAAAGTGTGGCATTCTTTTGGGCTTCCACACTCAATGGATCCTCTCCCGGAACAACTTTCAATCTTTCTTGTAGCTTATCAACAGCCTCTACAGCTTCCATTGGATGGATGTCAGAGGGCTTTCTTGTATCAACTTTAAAAGTCTTCTGTGCATTCCAGATGAGCCTCATAAGGTTAACAGGCAATGGCCAGGAACTATCACCTGTAGTTGCAATCTCCGTTCCAAGTTGGTATCTATCTGCTTCAAGCTTTTGAACTTCAGCATCAAACACATCACGCAATTCCCGAATATTTTTCAAATCCTCAATGTGCTCTGACAACATGTAACTGGGGTTCCAATTTTCATCATCAAGTTCATATCTGAAGACCCTATCAAAATCTGTCTTCTTCATTTTTAGAGAATCTAGCTTCTGTGATTCAATCCAGACAGCATCCATACCATCCTCGCCATAGAGAAACTGAATAACATCCCCCAGTGAATTCCTAACAGTGCCATCATATTTAACCATAATATCCTCCATGGCCTTGACCAACCGCCTCTGGATGTACCCAGTCTCAGAAGTCTTCACTGCAGTATCTATAAGACCTTCCCGACCACCCATGGCATGAAAAAAGAATTCCTGAGGCGTCAACCCACGCAAATACGAGTTCTCCACAAACCCCCGACTTTCTGGCCCATAGTCATCTTTGGTGAAGTGCGGCAATGTCCGATCTATGAACCCATAAGGAATTCGCTTACCCTCCACATTCTGCTGCCCCACACAAGCAGTCATCTGAGATATGTTAATGAAACTCCCTTTTGATCCAGCAGTAACCATGGGCCTTGAGGTTGTTACTCTCAGATAAACTCTTTTGTGCACTGCTTCCAGCATCATCACGAGCTTTATTCAACACCTTCAAAAATAAAGTATGTCAAAAAGCAACAAAAAGAAGCCAGAATCAGAAGAATGGATGCAAAAATCAATCTTACACACCTGATTCACTTTGTTTTCAAACGATTCCATCATAGTTCGTCCAGGTTCAGCCTCTAGATCCTTGTTTTGGGCCTGCCTAATAAGCTCTTTCACTTTATTTTTTGCATTTGAAATAGTTTCATTAATTTTCTCCATTGTAGCAGCATCAGCAATTGTGTCTCCAATGCCAATGCTAAAACCATTTTGCAAAAGCCAGTAATTCACAAGCCACTGTGTATGGCCCAAAAATTTGCGAGCTGCATCTGGACCAACCTCTTCCCTGCATCCACGAACAAAACATATGTATCACCATGCCATGTTTCCCTAAGATCACCTCTCAATGGATGATTGCATCATTTTCTATTAGATTAAATGTTACAAAATGTACACATGCTAGAGACTGTTAATTATTGGGAATGATTATTTCACTTGCTCAAACTAAAAAAGTGAGCATTCCCTTTTGGAATCTATCAGGGACTTCACAAACCAAAGGAAAATTAAATAAATGGAGGAAATGAGGAAAGACGCTATTGACAATCCAATGTAGGATCGAAGAAATCACTAACCAAAATAGCCGCAAAGTCAATAAAATATTCAAGCACAGACATGTCTTTTACTGTGAATTTAAAAAATAAATAAATCCATACCAGATGACATGTATAAGACTTCCAGTAGAAGTTCCAAGCGTTTTCTTGCAGAGAGTTCCAGTTAATAATTCCCCTTTTTCTATTCGAACTAAAGTATCTCCAGGAGTAATAATTCCTCTTTCACTATCCGTGTGCCATGCAGCTGTTCTAATGAGATTTATCTGCTTTGGTATGATAAGATTAAAAACTTGTTTTCCAGTCCAAAGGGGTCGTGGCTTCAGAATTGCAGGAGCAGGAACTTTCCCATCAAAATCCTCCCACCACATCAAGATGTTCATAAAAACATCCTGCAAGAAATAAATGGTATTCAATTTTTTCCCGACTGTGAAGTCCATCATGAAAAGAAAAATGGAACCACAACATTGAGCTTCAATTATCACCTTCTCTATAAAGGTATCTCTTTTGGTGATCTTACGGCATCCTAAAAGTGTGTCCTGCACAATTCCCATCACAGGCCGGTTTGATTGAGGAGAAACAATGCACTTAGGCACCATCATGAGCTCCAGGACCTCTGCCCTAGTTTCAAATGACTGAGGAACATGCATGTTCATTTCATCACCATCAAAATCAGCATTATACGGTGAAGTGACAGATAAGTTTAAACGAAAGGTTGAATATGGCATGATCTTGATTCTATGCCCCATAATTGACATTTTATGTAGACTGGGTTGACGGTTGAAAAGCACAAAATCACCATCATTCAAATGCCTCTCCACCTGAAACCACAGCTCAAGAATTTATCAAAATAATAAAGAAAAAATAGTTCGACGAGGTAAAACCATAGGATTGAAATATAAGAAAATGCCTTGTAACCAAGCTCCAAGTGGTGATCACTGCTTTTCTTCAGGTAACGAAGGTCTAACCTTTGACCATCATCCCTTATGATATATTTTGCCCCAGTTTTACCTGGTGGAGGATGAGGCCCATACTCCACAAGCTCCTTCAACCTGTTTTCAAGATAATGATTCCCTTAAAATCCACAGAGAATTTAATGATACTGGTTTAAAGCAAGACAAGTTTCACACCTTTCAATGTTATATGGAGTTACAGTTTCTGGATAGGTGAGATTCAATGCAATACTCCAAGGCACTCCAAGCTGATCAATGTTGATAGTGGGATCTGGAGTAATGACTGTACGAGCAGAGAAATCAACTCGTTTCCCCATCAGATTACCCCTAATCCGGCCTTCCTTGGCCTTGAGACGACTGCATATTGATTTAATAGGTCTTCCAGATCTTTGTGTTGCCTGAACAGAAAAAGTTCACCAGCTAGACAGTATAAGCTTCTTCACACAGCAAGATACATATTTATAATTTAACTTATAAATTTAAGCTTCAGAAATGTGCATATCTGTCCAAACATCCATACCCTTGGCTGTCCAGGCAACTCATTGTCAAAGTAGGTGGCCACATGGAACTGCAACAACTGTGCAAACTCCGATATGATGTGTGCAGGGGCCCCACCCTTCTCCTGCTTTCTCAGATTCTCATTGTGCCTAATGATCATTGCCAATTGATGAGTCAAATCATCCTACATTCAGCAAAGAGGACAAATGAGAACAAGTTCCAGAATTTTAGATATGCTTAATTATACGTGAATCTCAAAACTGTAAGCTGCTCGCACCCAGAATAAATAAACAAGCAATTATAGATACTTCAAAAATTAGCAAATAATGACATAAGAAGCTTGCCTCACTCCTAGAAGATGTATCCATCATCACAGAGGGCCTCACAGGAGGTGGTGGAATTGGGAGGACTTGAAGAATCATCCAATCTGGGCGTGCATACTTTGGGATAAACCCCAACAGCTGGCAGTCCTCATCACTTATCCTTTTCAACACACCAAGAACCTAGATTACAAATAGGGAACATTAGCACCACAAGTAAAAGGACATTCAACGCAGAAGTGATCCCAAATTTTAAATAGATTACTCTTTCTGCTGTAAGTGTTTGCTTTCTTTCCACAGGTTCAGGCAGCTGTTCCTGGTCATCACTTTTCTTCCTTTGGGCTTTATACTCTGCAATCATCTTCATACCTTCAATAGTCAGCTTGGGCTGCTGAGCACCACAGCCACCACGACTCTTTTTCACAGGCTCATCAGTATCCTGGCCTTGAACATCAATATCATCACCACCTTCACATTTAGTCTTATTTTTGCATGCATCAAGAATCTTCTTAAGCTTGTTTTTGGGATTCTTTATTTTCAAGGCTTGCTTAAACTTGTGGTCTTCCTGCAGGAAGATAACCGAACACAACATTAAAAGATTTGCCTATATCAAACACCAAGGAAGTCAGTAGGGTTGACAGCCTTCATAATTTGCTCACTGATTTTGCAATCACACGAAAATAAGCAAGTCTATAATCTTCAGCTATGCCAACATGATCTAGCGCTCATTTCTCATTATAGTAAATCAAACGTCCCAAGATAAGATTCATATATTGCTAATACAATAATTGAATCATGGAAAGTGCGGAGACCCTGGACTCCATAAATGGCATGCCTAGACAACCCCATTAATGGCAGAAGCCAACACCAACAATAAGAATTACCAATCAAGAAGATGCTATAACCAAGCTAGGGGCAAAACTTAGTCCACGAAGTACAGTTACTAATGAAACAGGACCCTGGTTATCGTATCAATAGCGGATGAAGAAGAAAGCTGTGACAATGCCGGAAACAAGAGACATAAATACCTCATCCGCCAAAATCTTGGAACAGTTGAAACAAACGCATCGCATGATACTAAGCACCGTCTTCATAAAGCCTATATGAAACATTGGCTTTGCCAATTCCAGATGACCAAAGTGTCCAGGACACTCCGCCATATTGGCCGTGCAGGTCTCACACTTCATCTTCCTATCAATTGTCCCCAGCCTAAGATCACTTAAACCACCAGGTTTTGGCTTGCCCCTCTCCATAGTTTCACTGTAATCAATTTGCACCACAGACATTTGTCTCTGTGACAAAGCAAAAAGTTCACAACCCAATTCAGAGAAAACTAGCACAAAATTCACAACCCAGTACAAGAAGTAGTAGAAGCTCCAAAGTATAACTAGAAATGCAAAAAGAGATCTGATAATTAAGCTTTCATATCTAATTCTTTAAACCTCAGCAAGCCATTTTCAGAAAAGAGCAAAGTTCTTTGATCATTACATAAAAAAATATGTGCAGAATACAACAGTAGAGAAAGTTCACTAGAACTGAAATGGAACTCTAATATTTTTCATCTCTTTTTCCTTTTTCTTCCAAGTAAAAGAAACGATGGGAAAAATGCAGAGAATTGGGAATTTACAATCTCGTCGGGGCTCAATATGCCAAACTGCACCATGCGGACTTTAGCGACCTCCGCCGGCGAGTAGGGAAATCTCATATCCATTGCAATCGGGTTGCAAGGAAAACTTTGAAAAAGAAGAAGAAAACAACTAACAAACCCTAACCCTAGCTTTTGAAAGAGAAAAGGAATTCAAATCAGTTATGGAAAAATCAAAAATGTTTTTCAGTTTTTGCTGTTTGGGTTTAAGCTTTTCTCCTTGTTTTGGTATTTAATTTCCTTTTACGGGAGCAGATCGGCTGCTGAAGGGCAGAGAGATCTCGCAGATACTTCCCTCGTGAGAGGAAAACTCTCAATCAAGCAAAAGCGGTTACCCCAAGCCTCTTATTTATAGACGAACAAGCCCTAGCCAACCGACCAAAGCGCGACTTCTGTTCCCTATTGACTCAAAATGCGTTGTCGTTTTGAGAAAAATGTCTTTTAAACGACAGCTCGTTTAGTTCTTACTGCCAGTCTTATTTTTATTTGCTGGAAATTACATGTGTGTAATTTTTAGTATAATCTTCATAAATAATCTTCATAAAATTTCTTTTGCAATTTTTCTTTTCCTTTAACCAGCTTTGGAAAAATAATAATAACATTGAATTTTGGAGTTAATAACAAAATAATTATAATAAAATAATTTATAATACAAAAATCATCATATTTTATTTTAATTAAGGTAAAAATAATTTGAAAATCAAATTTATATGCTATTAAAATTACAGTTAAGCATACCACATATAATTGTTAAGTATTTTCGATATCACAAGATAAAAAAAGTGCCACATCGTCATATAAATATAGAAAAATGACATATATAAAAAAAATTTAAGTAATCAGAACCTATTCATAAAGTTAATTGATTTAAAAATGACGTAACAATTATACGTGACGTACTTAACTATTGTTCCGATGATGTATAAATTTAATTTTCAGATTATTTTACTTTATTTAAAATAAAATAAAATTTTGTATTATAAATTATTTTATTATGATTATTTGATTATAAATTTTAAAATTCAATAACTACGGATATAGTTAATTCCTTTTGAAGTACAATACGAGGCAATCTAATTTGGGCAAGGATATCCGAATTTGGAATCATTCCTTTAATGGGTGTTTTACTTTATCTTTGCTTAGGGGTTGCTTATTGAAAACTCATATGTGCATTCTAATTGAGTTTGGTATTAGCAAAGTCTCGGGAGGATTGGTTTCCTCCTCTAGTTAATCAAGCATAGCCAGATTCTTACAAATCAAGAAAGGCAATGAAAACATATGGTGGAGTTTGATTGATGCCCTTTATCCAATCTTGATTAGAATTAGTTCTCCATTCTCTGTGTGACTGTATCTTTTGCTAGGGTTATTTGACAGTGTTTACTTGTTAGTGAATTTTTTAGTTTGCCGTTTGAAGTGTGGTATTTGCAGAATCTTCTCTGTAAATTCCAAGGTTTTGAAATTTTGACCAAATCGACTGGTTCAACCAAAAAAAGAAAAGAGTCGGTATACCGATTTTTTTTAAGGTTAATCCATTAAAAGGTAAGAACAAGATAAAATCGGTCGAACTGGCCGATTGAATTCTGCCCAATTGACTTGCCACCGGTTTGACCTTTTTTATTTTAAATATATAGCTCATTTTTATATGATAATTTGCTCTTTTTTTTGTCTTCCCTCTGACAGTCTCATGCATCTCTCGTAGTTACAAATACTAATCCTAATAGAATTATATAGACTCACTTTTATTTTGAGCACTGTTATACTTGAAATTTAATGGTGTGCAAAATCAAAACCGACCCAAAGAATCCAAACAATCCAATCTAAAATTTGCATTCACGTAAGATTATTAGAGTTATTTGGGTCGGTTCGAGTGATGAATTTTATTATTTTTTGGGTTTGGATCAGGTCGAGTTAAAATCTTTTTTTGATATATATTGTGAGTTTTCTTTTCCGGTCTTTGTACCCACCCTTAATCTCTATGTGTGTATGCGCGCTTTCATATCTCTCTTTTTCTGCTTCCTCCTCCTCTTGAGATTGCCACCAATGCCACTTATCTCTCTCTACTTCCTCCTCCTCCTAAAATTCCCACTAATACCAATCACTTGTCGTTCTCCTTGGCGCATCGCTAAGTCTTCCCTCTTTCTTTGAAAAAAAAAACCCTAAATCTCTCTCTACTTCTCACTGGGTCTGCTACTGAATTAGTGACAAATACTAATTTTAATAGAATTATATACAGTCACTTTTATTTTAAACACTATTATACTTGATTTTTAATGGTAACTGATCTGAATAATCCAAACAATCAAATCCAAAATTTGCATTTGGGTAAGATTATTAGGGTTATTTGGATCGAATTGAGCGATGAAATTTATTAATTTTTGGGTTTGGGTAAGATCAAGTTAAAACATTTCCCAACCCGACCTGACAAAAAATACATACATATTGTGAATTTTCTTTTCCTATCTTTGTACCCACCCTTAATCTCTCTATTTCTTTCTCAGTGTGTGCTTTCATATCTCTCTTCTTCTACTTCCTCCTCCTCCTGAGATTGCCACTAACGCCAGTTATCTCTCTCTCTACTTTCTCCTCCTTCTGAGATTCCCACTAAAATCGATCACTTGCCATTCTTTGCATCACTGGGTCTTCCCTCTTTCTTTGAAAAAATTACCTAAATCTCTCAACTTCTCGCTAGGTCTGCTAATAGGCTTTTCTTCTTTTTTTTTTAATTTTTGTGATTGGAATCTTAGAACTGATTTTTTTCTGTGCTTGATCTTAGATCTAAAGCTTAGATTTAATTTGATCTTTGTTATTTGCATGTTGGTGGGTATTAATTGGGAAGACGGTGTTAAATGCTTGTCTTGCTTTTGATTCGGGTTATATAGGTTCAAGACTAATTTTTGACATGTAAATTTAAATAGAAAAAGTTATTTTTAATTCAATTAAAAATTAAAATTTTGGGTTGGCCGGATTGATCAAGTCAAGCCTCAAAACTATTTGAATTGATCGGGTAAGAGGCCCGAAAATTACTTAGGATTGGTTCGGGTAAAGGCTTTATGCATACTTCGGGTCTTGAGTTGTTCAAGTTGGTTCGAGTTTAACTCAAACTCGCCCAATGTACACCCTATTAAATTTAATTAGTTTAAAATGAAATTTTTGTTAAATATAAATTTTAATAATGATAATATTATTATAGACATTATTCATTTTTTTTATTTTACATTATGTTTACAAATTTATATATTATAGTTCATTTAAATTTTAATATTCCGGTTCAACCGGGGTCAAACCTCTGACCCTTAACCCTTTGCATTTACCGATTTTGTCTCCCGGCTGAATTTAAGAACCTAAGTAAATTCAGATCTTCTCTTAGATGCGATTGGTCATTGGTCTAGGGTTTTGCTGGTTCTAATGGAAATGGTGGAATTTGTATATTTTTTTAGAATTAGATGGTGCCTTTCGGTTCAAAATTTGCTCTTATTTGTCAGCAATTAAAGCCAATCTTGATGCTACCACTGTTATGGGAGATATTAAGGAACATCTCAAAGAAATTCTCTCATTCATGTTCACTGAAAATAATGTAACATTCCCAACAACCTATTACTTTGAACGAACTTTATTAAAATTTAAGGGTTCATTATAAAATGAAGTTAATTACATCTGTGATTATCGAATTTTTAAACTTATAACTAAATGGTCAAAATAAAATAATTTATAATACAAAAATTATCAAAATTCTATTTTATTTCAATTAAAGTAAAAATGATCTGAAAATCAATTTTTATGTTATCAAAATGATAGTTAAGCACACCACAAACGATTACCATGTCATTTTAGGACTAATCAACTTTATAAGTTGGACCACCGGATAAAAAAAGTATCACATTATCATATAAATATGAAAAAATAGCATGTACACAGATTAAAAAAAATAACTAATTATGATCTATTTGTAGAGTTAATTGGTGTTAAAGTGATATGACAATCATATATAGCGTGCTTAATTGTCACTCTAGTGACATTAAAAATTAATTTTCAGATCATTTTTACTTTAATTGAATTAACCCATATAAAATGTTAACTGTTTTTGAAAAGCAATTTATAGAATAATGTTAATTTAATAATTATTTTGAGAAATGTTGCTAGCAAAACAATTTTGGGGAAATGGGGTTGTTTTTGACATGAATTGCAAAGCCAATACAATTTCTTCCGAGGAAATGATCATTTTCAATGTCTCCATTACATAATAGTTACTATTTTGGAGGCTAAACATATTAGAAAGAGGGAGAAGCATTGTCAATTTGTCATTGAATATGTGATTATTTATTTGGGTTCAGCATATCTTTAGGCATGAGTAACTCTTGTGTAGATGTCAAATTATTGGTTACAAGATTAAATATGGAAATTGAATTTGAACATTCCGATAGATTCGCTCTAGGGCTTTTAATCACATAAGTCTGTTCAAAGAAACAGAGCAAGCAATGTTACATTATTTTCAGTGAACATGACTGAGAGATTCTCTAATTTTTGGTTCTTAACAAATGTCTCAAAGATTTGTGAGGAATATCCTTGCAAAATAGTTCTTTTGCTATTTGATTTTGGGAAAGATATCCTTTGCAAAATAATTATTCCTTACTAATCTCTCATAAAATTATCTTAAGCTCTACAAGAGATATCTCTTGCAAAATAGTTATCCCTTGCTAATTGCAAAATTGAATATTCTCTGTTCATTCCTTGCTATCCCTTGCTAATATGTAAATATAAAATATGATTTTATTAATAATATTTTTTCTATTTTTTCCTCTATTTCAAATTCAAATATCACATGTAATAAAAAATATTTATATAAAGGATATTTATGAATCATTTAAATTGAGCAAATTAAGAAGGCAAGAACTTGTTGCATATTACATAACACGCTCATTGATCAAGAACAACTTATATTTGACATTCTCATTACTTAGACATAACAAAAGAAAGCAAACATCAAAAATCACTTTTTGCACTTTCATGTTGATTAGATAATGGAGGCTTTAGACTAAAGGGAGAAAGCAAAATAATGAACCTTAATGATAATATCCAATATTATCAATTGGGTCTGGTTATGTTGCCAAAATCCATTTCAAGATCCAAGATCCAATCCAGAATAAAGGTTTAGATACAATTGGTAGCCATTCAATTTGTGGTCTGATTGATTTGATAGAACTGTATACTTCAAGTCCACTGACACACACTGTTGGCCATATTGTTTCAAAATACTTAACCCTAACACTTTAAGTGTATGTACGAACAAATCTAAAATATACACTATATATATATATATATATATATAGCTGAAACATACATGAGCTAGGCATTGAACTTTTGAGACATTTTTTTCTCTAATTTTGATTTAATTTGGAAAATTATGGCCTTAATGTCGAGGGAATGGGACATACATGTGAAGCATGCTTTAAGATAAGCCAACTCAGTTGCGGACTGGCTGGCAAATTTTGCTCTCAACCAAGTAGAGTTGTATCATTGGTATTCAGAGCCTCCTAATGGTGTGAAACCTCTTCTTTCAGGGATATGGTAGGTGTATCATTTTTTGGGTGTCTGGTTGCTACTTAAGGGAGTCCGATTATGCAATTTGGTTATCAGGATTGTATGAGACAAAAGCCTTTTTAAAATCGAAACCAAAATAACCAAACATAATTGATTGGCCTTCGAGAGTCTTACTTGGGTTTACACTCCATTACTTCTCTATCAAAGAAAGACACATTTGTAATGCTTAGAGCCAAGCTCTCTGATAAAAATGTCAAGATGGAGATCTCATATGTTATTATTAGAAGAGAAAGATATTTTAATACAATCTATGGCATTGACTTTGCCTATTTATGCTATCTCTTGATTTAAATTGGCAAAATCTTTATATAGTGAGTTGATTAGTAAGATTGTTAATTTTTTGTGGAATCATTTTAATGGTGCCATTAAACAGCATTGGATTGCTAAGTGGAAAGGTAGACTTGGCATTAAGAACTATGAAGCTTTTTTTGCTAAGTAATAATGCTTAACATTATCTAATGTTGGGCCTGTATAAAAATTGGCCCTAAATGCTGAAAGGTTTGATCTGTCAAAAGCCCAACATTCTTAAAGCCCTGCGCATGGACAACCATACGCGCACTAAAACCAATAGGATGGGATTGTCCGATAGGACAAGGCAAGCCTTATTTTGTCATAGTCCTATAACATAAGCCAATATTCTATTCGTCGTCTGCTATATATCACATTACCGTTCACCTATTCTGACACTAAGATAGCCTTGTTAAGTGGTTTTTCATGCTCCCTATAAATATCAGATTCCTTTACATTTTACAAGACACATATATACACACTCTAAAAAGCTTCTCTTGCTAATTTCTCTTTATAAAGTTTATAAATTGACTTAAGCATCGAAGTGCTTCCGACCAGACAAATCGGCATTTTTACAGGATTCCTATCTCATCTAGTCCGATCGAATTCTACCTCCTTATCTTCTATCAACTTGGCACGGCTTCATGTCACTTGCCATACACGGCTTTCCCTTCTATAAAATCTCAGAATTTACCACTAAGCAAAAGCAATGTTGGTGGGTTTTGCATATCAAAATTCTCTTATCAGTAAAGTAACCTAGGTAATATTTCCTCATGCTACTTCATTACAATCCACTCAAAGATCTAATTCTTCATGGGGTTGGCAAAGTTTAATGCAAGGTCTGTAGCTTCTTAAGTACTTTTGTCTTTTTGTAAGAATTTCAGTCAACCATGATAACATTCTCGAAAAAATTCAGATCCAAGCCTGATACCTGCAAAAAAGGGTAAAGGACCTGTGCAGGTTTACAAATACTCTAACGGTCAAGTTAGTTCCTTCGAATAGGGAAAATAATAAAAAAAAGAGAGAATCCTGTAAAAAGAAGAAAATATCATACATAAGTGAATAACTCATTTAGCTATTTATAGGGTAAGAGTTTGCATACCCTTAGGACTCTAAATGCCATAAAATTTTATATTCGATTAAATTACCTTTGTTTTCATAAGTCCTTCCCCAGTGTGTGATATTTATGTCAGCAACATTTGAGATAGTATTTTTAGGGGATTTCTCCTTGGTGCGTACAGCCGTAGTGAGTGAATAAGACTTCATAGCTCGTGGTGAAACTGTCGAGTTTGAGCTTAAAATTATAATATGCTCGTGGCAATGTGCTGACTTGAGCTAGTGAGATCGTGCTCATGGCGATATGCTGATTTGAGCTAAAAATGGAGCTCGTGGCGACAGTGTCGTATGAGCTAAGAAAAGGGCTCGTGGTGAACATTCTTGTAAGCTCGAAGTGCTCGTGGCGAAAATACCTATGAGCTGCTGACCCCTGCTCGTGGCAAACATGCCTGTTTGAGTGGGGTTATTGATTGATGAAGGAGCTCGTGGCGAGACTACCTGGGAGTTTAATTGAAGTGCTAGTGGCGAACATGCCTATAAGCTTAGATGAAGTGCTTGTGGCAAACATGCCTAGTGAGCTTTTGACAAAGTGCTCATGGTGAACATGCCTAGTGAGCTTTTGATGAAATGCTCATGGCGAATATGCCTATAAGCTTATATGAAGTGCTTGTGGCGAACATGCCTAGTGAGCTTTTGACGAAGTGCTCGTGGCGAACATGCCTAGTTTGTAATAGCCTCAACACCGGGTCAGCCGTGAACAGTACTTTCCGATAGTGAATAGTATTTTTCGGGCCCGAAAGAATACCCGAAAGTCAAAAATATTTTATTGGACCATCGGAAAGTATTGGTCATGGTGAGTCCGGAGTTAAAATTTGAAGTGAAATTGAGGTCAAATGGACATCCAAAGGTCAAAAATACTAAAAAGTTAGCGAGTCAATTTTCCTGGTAATGAAGGTGACTTGATTTTGCGTAAACGATTAAAAATAGTAAACGAACTCCTAATATTGCCATATTTTGTATGCCTACATGAATTTTTGTGTAGAATATTTTAATGATGAGAATGGAATTTTTCGGTGACACCGGCAGTTGTTGAATCGGACCGATAAGTTTGAATCGGACCGATAATGAACTCCGATTGAGCCAAAAATTTGCGTGCTAGCTATTTTTGATGTGATAAGAGTGATGAAATTATTTTTGGAGTGATTTGATGGCTGAAAGAGAGAGAAATTAAATTGGGCCTTTAGGAGCCTAAATTGGGCCTTTTTAGTTAGTTGGGCAAAGCCCAACATTTTGGCCCAATTTTGGGCCCATTGGAGAGATATTTAAAGACCAAAAATCTAGAAAAAAACTCCAGAACTCATCTCTTCTTCTTCCTCTCCCTCCTTGGCCGAATTCCCTTCCATCTTCTCTCTCTCTCTCTTGCTTCATATCTACTCAAAATTTCTCCCAAATTCCAACTTAGGAATTGTAGTTCCATCCCTCTAATATACTAAAGTAGCTTTACTTGATTGATTTGGGCAAAGAAAGTGAAGAAATCAAGGAAAGAAAGAAAGAGGGGTAAGTTGGAGCTTAAGAATTTTAATGTTTTAAATTGATTTCTTAGTGGTTTTTCATAGATTTTTGGGTGTAGATTATGATTATGAGGTTGGTTTTTGCATTTGAGAACAAAAAAATGAAGAAATCTAAGCTTAAATGGGCTGCCCTATGTAGGTGAGCAAGTAGAGGGGAGTTTTTCCAAGAACAAAGGCAAGGGAAAGGAAGCCTAGACTCCCTAATTCAAGAGAAAATTGTAAGTGACTAATAAATCTTTACATTTTCTAAATTTATGAATTTTTTCTTAATTATGTAATTAGGACAAAAATATTTAAAGTTGTTAATTGATGTAAATATGTTAGGGTAATTGTAATTAAGTGAGAGAAATGATGAATGGAAGATGAAAATAAAAGAAATACAATTTTTAGGAAGGTGAAGTTAGGTTGGCCGAATTTCATCATTAGGGTAT